>JASANH010000744.1:0-191499 GCA_030248295.1 Mesodorylaimus sp. YZB2_4 | reverse complement strand
GCCAACACCCTACGTATGATGAAGATCGCGAGAATACGAGTGCTTTGGAGTCCAGTAATTCAGAAATCGACAGTGATGCGACGATGGTCCCATCTCAAGACCAGTCAGACCCGTCATCGGATGGAGAAACGGAAGCGAGGAAATCAGCCATTGCTATGAGTAAGTCGCCTATGCCAGCAGCTCGTCGAAGTGCGCGTTTGAAAGCGAAAGTGGCGAACGAGCCGAGCGGTTACAGTATGCCGACGGCGAGAGCTCATGGCCCCCCAGGCCTGCGAAAGGAACCGGAACAGCAGAAGAAATACGAAGTGTCATCGCCCAAGCAAGGGAAGAAGAGAATCAAGTTGGGAAGGAAAACGATTATGGCCGAGCCGTTGCCAGACAAATTAGCTACACCAGGTCGTTTGGTATGGGTTTTCTATTATTCGGATAGTCGGCATCCGCTCCCAGCGGTGATCGTGTCACCAGATTCGATGGATGCCGAATTGATTCGTCAGTCGAAAGGATGGAATGAGAGTAAGCGAGCTGTGCGATTTTTCACTGGTTCGAATCGCCTATTTGCTGCCGCCAGAGGCAAAGTGTTCGATTATCGGGAATATCGATCGTCATTCAGCAGCTCTGGAAAGGATTACAAGCGAGCCATTGAATTAGCCGATCAGGAAATGGTTCGTCAAGACAAGAAATTGCCAGACCCGAATTTGGAATCGTCAGCCTCGTCTACGTCGACGGCTGACGTGATCTCGGATTGACTACGGAACATGGACGAGGTATGGTGTTCAGGCCCAGCCTGTGACACCCTTGGATATGCCCTTGATTTTGGTTTTTCTCCCGATTTTGCCCCGTGTGTTTTTGGGTTTTGGCTTCGGGCCCAGCCCACGGTAGATCGTATTTAAAATTTTTCACGTAAAATTCGTTGGTATATTTTGTGTCAAAATTTTATCTAAGTGACTGATGGTTTATCTAAGTGTCTGGACCCCGTCTGTTTTCGTCATCGCCTCAGCTTAGCCTTTCTTTTTTGCCTAGTATGTACGCCCTCTTTTTTGAAGTCAGAAATAGCCTCGCATGAGCTGTCTCTTCTTTTTGCCCTTGTTTTGTGTGCAGCGCATAGTTTCCTGTTTTTGTGCTAGAGTTCGAGTGTCTCACGGCCCCTTTTGCTAGCGGCCGGATGCCTGCGTGAGATAGCGTGTGTTTTTGCTTTGTGTTTTGTTCGTTCGGCCCCCGCTCGGCCGGCGCCGATCAAGTCGCCTCAAAACTAGCCAACGTCGATCTATTGGGCGCGCCCGCCTGGTGTGGCCACGCCAGGGTGTGGCTGCGCGTGCGATTCTGGTCTCTCAGTGCATCCGGGTGCACTGGGCGCGTCGGTCGGGCCCCGCCTGCGAATTGCGTCATTATTGCTAATTGTTTATTGCTAATTGTCAGCTTATTGCCCATAGCTCAAAGTTTTCATCGTCAAGTATTTTCGTCGATAGCCCAGTATTCATAGCTCATAGCCGTCGTGGGGTGGGGTATAGCGCAGTGTCGGCCCCGCCCCTCGATTCTGATTGGTCGCCAGTGTGCACCAGTCTCGGTGCGCATCGACGCCGTGTCGTCGATTTGCGCAAGGCGCACTGTGGATGTGCGCAACCGGCCAGAGTGGTCGGCCGAGTTTTTGTTTGTTTATTGACTACGAGGCGTGTCGAGTAGCTATTTTTTTGCGTGTTGTCTGATAGTTTTGTTATGATTATGAGTATTTCAAGCCCGTCCTACCTTAGCCATGCCCAGATACCTGTTTATTAGAATTTTGCCCTTATGCCTTATGTACGAGTTATTTTTCGACCTCTATAGTATGATTCCAGTCCATAGCCATAGTCTAAATTTGTCCCTCGTCCCGAGTAAGAAGTTTTTCGTCAAAGTAGAATGTTTTTTCGCCCCAGTTTGCCCCAGTCTTTCGAGTATTTGAGTATCATCGCCTATCGTATCGTATCCGACCAGTAGTTTTGCATCGAACAGTTTATTTTCGTCACGATTATTGCTCTATTTTGCCTTGCGTCAAATCTTTGATTATTCTGATTGCGTATTAGTTCCGATTTGCATCTCTATTTTCTAGTATGGCATGAATTCGATTATTGTGAGTACAGCGGTGCCTCTGCTGCGGCCCCGCTGCCTGTCGATCAAGCATCAAGGTTGCAGTGGTCATCGAAATAGTTACTTGCAAATGCTCGACTTGTAATGTTGAATCGGCAATTTTGGAATACTGTAATTATTCGCTGCCATTGTATATGCAGCTCATGGATTAGGACTTCACGAATTTTGATTATTGGCATGCCAGAAGCGACAGCGATTTTGGAGCGTTATCAGCAGAAATATTTGACGGTTGGTAATGAGCAAGATCAAAGTGCTCCATCTGGTGTGTCGCCCCGCGAACAGCAAGCGAATCAAGAAAATATTGGACCTACCGTGCAGCAAGAACCAACGTCTATGGATACCGGATTGGAGGAAAGTCAGCGTCCTCAGCCCCCCGGCTGCAGTGGGTTTGGAGGATGCTTTGGACGATACAGTATTATTGGACGAAAACCCGGAGGAACAAATGGAGGAAGATGATGGATCGGAGAGCGTGCGATCGCCCTCGTACACTCCGCCGCCAGTGGGTAGCGAGTAAGTCGTATGTGTTGGAGAGCAGTAGCAGTGCCATATCAGGGCCTGCAAGTTATCGGATTTGGTGTGTTTGGTGTGTTGTGTTTTCTTTACTTTTTCTCATTTTCATTTTTTCGGCCATAGGGATCACTGTACATATTGTGTGCGCCATATATAGCCCTTACGTGGGTAGTGTGCATTTTGATAGGTCATTTTTGGCAGGTTCAGTATTTGACTATGTTATATCGTGTTATCATCTTAGCAGTGCCTTTGTGCGTTGTTTCTTATCGTGTCTTAGCCATCCTGCTCAGGTACAAGCCGAGCAGTGATGGGTGTACTGTTAGTGTTGATATATGTGTTGGATAGTATGTGGAAATGGATATGTTGGTAGTGGATTATTGGTGAGGAGTTAGAAGTGGTGATTGTGGAGGTGATAAGAGGTGTGTTGTGGTGGTATTTTTGATGTGTGAAATGTTTTGATTTGGAGCCTTGCCAGTGTGTGTAAGCTTTGTAGAAGGTTTTGAACTGAGTTGAGCCCCGCTCATTGAGTCTAATCGGTGTCGTGGTTGATAGGATATTTGTTATGAGCCTTATCTTTTGTGCTTTATGCTAGACCAGTGAGCTTATGCGCGTGGACAGTGAAGGTCCACTGAGGTTGGCAAGATAGCTATGTGATGGGTGTACTGTTGTGAAATGCATCATTCCATGTCAATGAGTGCCATAGCTTATGCCTTGAGTGCTCTTTTCTATGTTAGGAAGACACCCCCCATCTTTATTGGATGTGTGCCAGTGACATGGCCAAGTATCTTGCTTGCCGCCCCGTGGCCGCACCCTAGTCTGCCTGTCTAGCCTGTTTCCTGTTTCCTGTCAGCTCGGCGTCGTGCCGTCTCATGAGTGACTAGGTCAGTTATTGCTGTGTGTGTGCTCGTGTGTGGTTGTTTCGTGCGTGATCCCGCTAGGTGGCTAGTAAAGGACTGCTCTCTAGCGTGGGTTGCTTCGTATTTCGCAATAGCTCTGGGGAAGCCACAGCCAGCTTCCTACACCTCCTACGCCTGCCAGGCTTGGTTACATTGGCGTCACGGACCTTTGGGCCATCCATAGTGGTGTAAGTCCCCGTCGAACCGCTGGGTGCGCCCATGTTCGTCACGGTCTAGGGCGTTTAGACCAACACTGGCACGGCCAGCCTAGCCAGCTGGTCCCAGTACCGTCTGCACTGCGTAGGCAGTGTGAGGTCGGCCCTCTATCTTATTGGGAGGGGGAGATCTTCCTTCCGGGAAGAGCGACGGGGTCGTCGCTTCTTCTGTCGATGGGAAGAATGTAACCCCCCGCCTGGTAGGCCATGGCGAGTGGGAGAGAGTAATCGATACTCTCCCCTGGCTGGGAGACTTGGTTACAAGTATATTCCATCTGATCTGATAGACCTCGCAGAGAAAGCCTGACCTTATCTGCTTATCTGCTTTGCATGATCTGATCAACCCCACCATCCATCTGCTCTTCCCAGCCTGACCAGCCTGATCAATTAGATCAAATCCTTAAGCCGGCTGATCAGTCAGTCGGCCGCTTCAATTTGTAATAGACATGGACTAGGCATGTGCTATGCCCTCTGGCCTATGTGTGCACTGGTTCAGGGAACCGGTCCGCCTCTCCTAAGTCAGCACGAGACCGAGAGCGAGGTCGAGGTCGAGTGACTGGTCTGATTGCAGACATCGGTTGAGAACTAGTCTTGATTGCCTGATCTGAACTTGCTTTGTGAGCACTTCGGGCTCAGGTCCGTCAGAACCCCTTTGACGGCCGGCACGTGCGGCTGCTCCCCGAATTGTGAGTCTACACGGCCTTATTGGTGTGGGGATAGTAAACTATATCAATAAGTGTCCGTGGACTGTGTGGGCTGGTTCCTGGCTTGAGCCATCCTCTGGTCAGCCCTAGTTCTATTCTAGGGCGAGCCAAGGATGTCAAATTGCAGACTCCCTTCGTTATCAAACCTGATCTGCCTGATCTGGTTGATTTATCTGATTGCTCTGATCTCCAAATGCCTGATCCGCCCTGACTGATCTAATATGACTGTTTTATCTTCTTCATCTAAACCATCTTTCCGATCAACCAAATATGCAGTAATGGCTGGTCTGGACTGGTATATCGCCCAGGAAGTGCACACACCGTTCTTGTCCACCCACACAACATGTCTTTCCCGCACAACAGGTCAGCCGCAACGAAACCATCGCCGCTCTTCGACTTCTCCTTGATGGCTCTTGTCGACATTTTCCTTCTTTTTGTGGGGCTTCGGCTCGGGCGATTTTTTGACCTCCTCGAATCATGGCCCGCCTTCCTTGCAGTTGAACGGATGCCCGTGTACTAGTGCCTGGCCACGATCGACCGCAGCTGCTGTCGGTGCCACTCCCCTCTTTCATCGTGTCCTGGTATTCCTTGCCCATGCCCTTCAGCAGCATCTCCGCCAGCGTCTAATTCTTTGTACTTGTGTACTTGTGAAAAAGGCAACACCAGGACGTTTTTTTTCTACAGAAGAGTCTTTTTTCTCCTTGGCTTTTACTTCCAAGGCAGTTGTGCAACCCGTGCAGGTAGGCTGGGGTTGCACAGCTGCCTTGGAACCTGGGCCATCCTGTTCGTAACGGCTGGCGCGGGAAAGAGTGTGGCCGACCGAAGTCGGCGGGACAAAAACTCCGACTGGTGGAAGGCAAGTCTCACGACTATACATGCCCTAGAATCATCAACCCGACAGGTTGACGACTCCCAGCCAGGAGAGAGTGTCAGTTAACGTTACTATCCCCAACTGGCCATGGCCTACCCGGTGGGGATTACAGTTTTCTGTGGAGGAACTTGACCAGCATGTTGAACACGGCCACAGGTTGTCAAAGCGTCCGAGGTCCTTGCGCATGCGCCTGTTGATCGGGCGAGGCCCATCGAATCGCGCCCCGGAAACTGACCATGCTTCACGGCGTTTATATCTGCCCGTCTCGAGTCGCATACATCACCTATCAGGGCCTTGCGAAATTCTGATGCTGGTAGATTTAATCGGAGACGTCAAAGTGAAAGCTACAAGGGAAACATATCTTCTAACGGGCTCGCTTATCATATTATGACTGCTGGCAGGGAATAGGAAAAAACCTGGTTTAAAGTCCCGTGAGGACATGGGTGACACAAAACCGAACCCACAAAAATTTTAAAAAGGAACAGATGCCCCGAGGCTAAGCCAGGAGCTCGACATCGACCTATCTCGCTTAAAGTCTACTGTAGTTTCCAGCCCCCACTTATAATTACCTGCACAGTAGACAAGGCCGACGAAATTGCATGTCTAACCCCTCTAGTCTCTATGAAAGATTCCCCCAGCAATTAGCCACACCAGCTCTTCCGTCTCTCCACTTGGACCAGAGCAGGGACAGCAGGTGCTGCCAGACGAGCCACTCATCGCCCACCGCTTGCAAGGTCACTTGCACGGTTTTACAACTGGCTATCGGTTGGTAGGAATGTACGACCCTTGCACCACCCTAGCCTGACCTAACTATGGCTTGCACGTCTGGAACTCAACTCCGGCACCAGTACTTTCGACACCCGAGATACATCCACTCATCAGACACAAATTGCATGCACAGTCACCACCGAGGCACATATCCGATCGCAGACCGGCGGGCTGGCCGAGCTTCGAGCCGAACACATTCATGAACACTTCTTGGATGATGGGGAACGAGACTTACCCCTTGTCGTCGGCCTTCTGTAGAGGCTCGACTGGCAATCGATACTCTGCACGGAGCCGGCAGCTGGGAGCGTCACCCGTCAGGGTGGCGTTTCAGCCATGTACTAGGTCGGAGGACTTAGTAGGCTGCCCTGGGTTTTTGACGTGGTGCAAAAGCTCCACCGGTCACTCCCTCCAGTAATACGTACCCAGTCGTGTTACACTTCGTCTGCAGCTGGGCCTTGGCCTGGTTCACTTCGTCCGCCGTGGCCACGTTGTCGCTCACCAAATGCGCGAACACGGCGTCCAGCATTTCGATCGGCACCGTCACGCCCTGACCCATCTGCTTCAGTTTCTGAAAAGGGAATGCGCGTCAGCCGACACAGCCTCGTCTCGCCCAACCGAGTCCTCACCTCGAACACCTCCAGGAAGTTCATCTCGCCACCAGGGGCACCGGCCGCAACGGGAGACTTGGTACTGGCAGGGGCGGGGGACGCCGTCACGGGGGAAGCCGACTTGACTGTGCCGCCTGATTGCTTGCCGGAGGTCGGGGCTGGCTGGGCTGTGCTCTTGTCGATGATGGAACTGAAATGAGAGCATGCTCTTTCGAGTAAGATCATGACCAAAGGGACTTACCGGAAGGAGACGGCCATGGGGTCCTGCTGGTTGATCGACCGCAACGTCATGGCCTCGCTCTTCTCTCGATCCAGTTCGGCCACGTTCGTACCGATGAGCAGGATGTTGGTCAGGTCTTCGATCAGGGCCCTCGCCGCCGGGTGTCCCGCCGCGTCCAGGTGCGAGAAGTTGGCTCGTTGCGGTCCGCAGGCCATGTGCCCCGCCAGGGAGGTCGTGATGGGCATGGAGGCGAATTGCTTGTCTTTCGGCACGTCCACGATCTGAAACCCACAACTCGTCAGCGGCGATCAGGCAAAGCCGAGCACACGAGCTTACCTGGTAGTAGCCGGCCTTGGTCACGTTCTGCTGCACGGGAGGCGCCTTTCCCAACTTGCGGTAGGTGGCCGCTCGACCGTCCTTGGCCGCATCCATTCGATCGGCGACGGCGTCCCAGAGTTGATCGGGCGTGAACGTGGCGGCGGGTACCTTGGCGGTGATCTCGTCCACTTCGGCCGTGTCCACCACTCCGGAGCTGACCAAGGCGAGCACGGCGGGTTTGAGGACGGCTTTGGGCAGCGACATGATCTTGGCCCGTTCTTGCAGCACGTCGACGGTCTCTTGCAGCACCGGTTGCTTCGATTCTCTGACGGCCTCGTCCACTTTGCCCATGGCTGCTAGCAACGTTGGGCTCGCTTCCGGCTGAAACGGACCAGACCCTTTTCTATCCTGTGAGCAGAGACCCACCCGACTCGAACAAGGCAGCTACTTACGTCGGACGCTTGCTTGACTTGATCGGTGGCCGCAGTGAACGGGCCGCTTTCGAAGTCTTTGCCGAGGGGCAGCTTTTGCTGCGCGATGCGTTGGAGACGGAAATGCGGTTTCAGGAAGTGCTTGCACGTCGCTCGAGCGTACGACACTTGGCTTCGCAACGACGGCGGGACCTGCTTGACCGTGGCCAGGGCCTCGAACAGGGACGACAGGAACTGCGCTTTGTTGTGCAAGGCGATCGGATCGGGCTGAAAATGAAGAAACGAGTTATGATGAGGAGAAGGCGGAAAGGCCGAGGACTTACGGCAGCCATTCTTCGCACACTTCGACTCGACGATTAACCAGTTCACTCGAGTCGATCAGAAGTCGACTTGACACTGTAGCTCACTTTCGAACAAGCGCTCACGACGGGCAGCGAAAGGAGGAATGACGAGGCAGGTGATGAGCTGATCCTCCAGAAATCGACCACTGTAAAGTACCTGGAAGTAGCCAATCAGGAGTCTCCTCCTATGGTCACGTGACTTTGAAGGGTGTAAAGTACGAGAGGGATGCCGCAAGGACGTGCACAATGCGGGGTGAGTTTCATGCGAAATAGTCTTCGAGGTGCTAAATGGCGGAAGGCAGCTAGCAACCTGTCCGCTAGGAGGCCTCCCCACACCCTTCTACTCACCACTTGCTATCAAATGTCGAAGAAGCCAAGACATACTGTAGTTCTACACGTTTTTCTGACGCGATCTTGAGCACACAGAGTCGTGGCCTATCTGAGAAAACTACTCATAGCCTATTGGCTCCACCAAAAGTTTAAAGCTTCCATCTCATTGTACCATGACTTCCGGCCGCTGGGCGCCTTGCACGAGCTGTAGCTGAACGGGTAGCCGGCCTTGCCCTTGTAAGTAAGGCAGCGGACACAGTGAATACAAGACTCGCTCACTCGTAGATGACGACGTTGGATCGCCTTTGGCGCAGGATAGCATCGATGGCCTGGGATATGCGTCGTCAAACGATTCATCAAAGCGGCCGTGTAAGCCGCACGCAAATCGAGAATCACGAACCAACATACTGGAAAAGCAGGCGAACGGGCACCGATTCGGGAAGATGTGCATGTTGGCCGTGACCACGCGCCAAAAGCAATCGCGATTCTCATTCCTGAGACAAGGCAATAGACAAGGCTGGCCACAAGCAACATATCACCAAGCTTGACTCCGATGTGGTACTGAGCCAACGTATTGGCCTTGCTCGACTGCATCATGATTTCGAAATGGTTGGCGGTTAGTTAAATGCGACGACGGAAAGAACCGAATCCGGGACGAAACATAAAGGAAGCAGTCACGTGATAGTATGCGCAAACTAGGCGTATGATCTGACTGGACAAGCAGTGGTGTGAGTGGATAGCGAGTGTTGGCCAATGAAGGCCAGGGTTTGGAGTAAATTTTACCAGTTTGTCTTCCTTTTGCATTACTGCCACCCCCTGGTCGTTTCCCTGTCATCAGCATCACACGATATTGGTGTCACATGCAAGTGTGGAGGTCTGAAAACGGGTGAATAACCATACGCCAAAGCTGTCTAAGGGGTCGCCCATACTGCACCGCGGTCGCCGGGCTCGACCCTTCCTCCCCCATGAGGGTAAGCACATCTTGGATTTCCATTCACTAGCAGGTTTGAAGTAACAAAACTAAAACAAAATTTCGACCTGATGGTGGCTCGAAAAAACGCCGGTAGCGGTGCCAACCCCGTCACCAAAACTGACTGTGGGTCAGCACAAAACCATAATCTGAAGCAGACACACAAATCACACATTTTCAACCCCAACCCTCCGAAAGGTCTCAGAATGCACAGCGAAAAAGTATCACAGTTTCATTTATCAGTGCCTAAATAATGCTCACATGGCTTCCTTCTTGTGATGCCTCGGTTTTTCAAGATCACTGGGGCCTTCATTATAGCTATACCACCGAGTGTACACGTTGGTAATAGCCCAGCTGCCTATGACGATGAACAAGCAGAAGACAGCTGTTGCATCACGATGCCAGTCATGCAAAATACCAGCGATGGCTGGACTCAAAGCTCTGGCGACAGACACAGAACTGGCGCTAATGCCCAGCACGAAACCGATATCGGCCTTGTCGCATCTTTCCGTGGTCAGTTCCAGAGTGACCACTCGCATGATCGAAGTGCTAATGCAGAATGGTGTCAAGAATGATACGTAGAAATAAAAGCTGCCCGAGAATAGGAGTCCGATCAGAGCGAAAAACATCAGCAAAGTGACATGTTCATAAAGACGGACTGTATCTCCGAAGTAAAGCAAAGCCGCGTAGTTTGTGCACATGGAGGAGAAAAATGCAACAACGCCTTGATAAGAGGTGATATAGCCGATTGCCGCTGGGTCGACCTTGAACTTGTCTTGAATCATCCAACTGTAGCTGCTTCGATAAAGGAGAACGGCAAAACTTAGCAGGAATCGTGTCAGCATCAAATCCCATTGTCGAGACCAGTCCACTTTCTCAATTGATGACTTGAAATCCTTGACAATGGACATGATATGGAATGATGACCAGGCAGACGATTTCTTCGATTCGCTCTTGAAATCCTTCCTTTCGTTTGTCGAGCTATAAAGAGACATTTTTAGGTGATTTGTGTGTGAGTAGCCAGGTGCTGATTTACGGAGATCTGGGCTATCACAAACGTATGCTAATGTCTGATGTGAGAGAGCTGCCTTTCAGTGTGCACTGTGGTGTATGCTATAGCACAAGACAAATAGGATATAATGGGTTTCTTACCTTTCCAGCATAAAGCTAATTAGCATGCCATTCAAGAAGAATGCCAGGGCGGTGCAATGAAATACAGCTGCATAACCATAGTTTGCCAATAACCACGCCTCAACAGCTGGCCCGAGAACGAATCCAACGTTTCCCATCGCGTTCAATCGGCCATAGGCTTGCATTTTCTCCGAATCCGTGGCAAAAGTGGCCAAATATGTTCGCGATAGAGTTTGAGTATGCTTGAAGGAACCAGCCAATATTCGTGAGCAAATGACCAGCGCCCAACTAGAACTCGATAACACCATGTAGGCAGGGACGCAACAAATTAGGCACAGTGATAAAATCCGTTTGTAACCGTAGTTATCACTCCAGCAACCAACCACTGGACTTGAGAAGAATTGAACGATTCCATAAATAGAACCGACCAAACCAGCCGTCGTCGCAGACATTTTCAATTCGTCTGTCAAATATGTAGACAGGCAAGTCGTGATCATACTGGCCGAAAACAAATCCAGAAATGCCACCGTGTAGACAATTTTGATCAATGCTGCGTGCTGGCGAGCTGGGATGGTCATGGTGATAAGGCAAAGGTAAGATGAGTTTACGGGAATGATCACAGTACAAGAAGATCCCCCGGACTTCCTCGTGAACTTCCCCACGGGGGGTCAGGGAGGGGCTAATCGCAGGAACAGGAACAGGAACAGGAACGATCCTGCGCGCAGGAATGGGGTCTAAAAGCAGGAACAGGAACGAGAGTAGCAGCCCGTTGATGCTTAGGTACAGTGTGCTTTTACGCGAATTGGCGCATTTTATGAAAAATATTCAGTCTGAATCCTGTTGATTGTAATGTTATTTCGCTGTGTTTTTTGATGTGAGCTAGAAACAAAATGGCTGCAACTGAGATCGAGGAAAAGACGTGGATTTTAAAGTGCGATAGGTGAACGAATGGGTTCGTTAAACCAAGTTCCAGTTCAATTTTGAAAGTGCAACAAAAGAAAAAGAGTTCTGAACTCAAAGAACAACAGCATCGACGATGAAGTATACTGCCATGATACCATCATCCTGAATGACTAGAAATACCGGGCAGTCTATCCGCACTGAAAGTGTACTGTAAACGAATACCCTGGAACCCTGATGTATACTGTATAATGCTCTACGTCTATGCGGTATAAGCAAGCAATTAGTTAACTACATATTTCTGGCCCTCCGACGTCACCCACAGTATGAGTCAGCTACCTAAACTCAGGTAGATCAGTTGTATATGACCTATGTAGAGTACTAGGCGCTTTTGCCGTTTGGTCCTCAGGCAAAGGCTGGAATAAGGCTAGATCAAGCCTAAGATCAGCGTAAGCCTAACCTTATACCAGCCTAAGCCTAAGCCCAATATCAGCCTGAAGCCTAGTGTATACTCGGTCACACACCACATAGAGTCACACGAAAATTCGCCTATCTATCTATCTTGGTAACCTATCTTGGAGACCAAACAGCAAAAGTACTGAGTATTTTATCAATGGACCATCGTAATGATGATTGCTGTAGTTCTGTGGGTCACGGAAAATTGCTGTGATTGTAGGTTTCACGCCCCAGAAGTAAGTTATACACTTTTAGATTGCGATGTTGTTTTTTTTGTCCAGTAACTCAACTTTTTCGTAATTGCCGCCAGCTCATATCGAATGTTATCGTACCTGAGCATTAATTATCTCCTACTGTTTCACTTACGAACAATTAGATTTTTCGTAATTGGCGCCAGCCTGCGTAAAAGTAAACTGTACCTGAGCATCAATGGGCTGCTACTTTCGTTCCTGTTCCTGCTTTTAGACCCCGTTCCTGCGCGCAGGATCGTTCCTGTTCCTGCGATTAGCCCCTCCCCGGGGGTCATCAAGGTCAATACTGGCAGTCGCTCGTTTTAGCAGACAATTTGTAGAACCTAAGCATCACCTTGGGGATGTGCGGCTGCAATGGAGCGGTTTCCATGGTGATAGCACAATTTGTCACATCCGCTTTATTAGAGGAAGTCTTGCTTTTTTATTAGCCTACCTTTTTTTGACGAACAGCTGTACGCCTACAAGGGACACGGCTTGACTAGGTGTATCGATTAGGAAAAATGTTTCGTTGTTGAATGCCTAATCATTCGTTTATTGAAGGTAATTTGAATCTAGTCGGCACTCATGGAAGAGGCAAAATTCTTGAAAAAGTAGGGAACTAGGGCTGCTTGATCAGCTTGATTTCACCAGTAAGGGCGTTACCTTATAGACATATCCGAACTGGCGGTGTGGATGTACATCCGACGGAGAAAGCCCTTGTTGTAACATATCATTTGGAGGCGACGATATTGGGCGAAGGGGGCGATCCAATGCTTGGCGAAAAGAAAGAATGTCAAAAGATGTAAGTCTTTTTCGGGGCTACGTTGGTTCAATGTCGTGGTGGTCCTTCTCTGTTTATATAATGTAGTTTCTCATTGCTACTTATAGGCAACCAACTTAAGGTTCTCAAGTTGTGTCCATCCCTGGAGGCGTAAAGCGCGATAAGAGGGTTGGAGGAATATTTACAGTAGGCCTAACTACCTTAATCAGCTAGCCACCAAAAGGCTGACAGAGTTGGAGCTTCTCAGATTTGATTAACAGAGCTCTTGAAGAGTTCTAGGCTCACTTGAAGTCTGTCTGAACTTCTTGTCCGAAGAAATCGAGCTTCTAAACTGCTCTGATCGCGGATTTCTATTTTCAGCATTAGACTAAAGGATCTTAACGAAAAAACCGATGTGGTTGCTCTTGCAAAAGAAGTGGTTGATAAATGCAAGCTTATACCGCCATCGAAACTGCCAGAAGTCGAACAATTGTTATTCTATTTGAAGACACGAAGGGACGTCGATTTCGGTTCCAAAGGCAAGTTGTATACTATAGTTCCTGCCGAGATCAGACCCAACTTGAACTTCAATTTAGATGTTTCAGGAAAGAAAAGATCTCCATTGAACGACGATAACAATAGTCGGAGCAGCAGTGCTGGAATGCGTGATTCCCCATCTTCGTCGTCCGTGGGAGAAGACTTTGCTGACATCGCCAATGAAGTGAAAGAGCGGGCAACTATTCAGCAGTTGGATCAGTATATCGAACTGCTGTACGAAGACGTTCCAGAAAAGACTCGTGGATCAGCGATGATTTTGCAACTGGCAAGAAATCCAAATAATTTGGAAGAATTGCTTCAAAACGGTATGTGCATTTCCCTAGCATATATTTTCGGAAACAGTAGGCTAGGGAAGACTTGAGTGGTTGTGCTACACGCTTAACTTGAACGATCGTCTGCACCTGAATTCTGATGCTTGAACTCTGACGTGTAAGGTCAAGATTTCTTGCTCTTTTCAGAGACATTGCTTGGAGCATTAGCACGCGTATTGCGAGAGGATTGGAAGAAAAGCATGGACTTGGCGACGAATTTGATTTTTATTTTCTTCTGTTTTTCTACGTATACTCAGTTTCATAGCATGATCTCACATTTCAAGGTAAGTACGTTAGGCTAGCTTGATTTCATTTTTTGCCCTTATTAAAGCCTTCTTATTTTTCAGATTGGAGCTTTATGTATGCAAATTGGAGAATACGAGTTGAAACGTTACGAACTTTGGAAAGATGATTTTAAACAGAAGAAGCAAGACCGTCAGCCCCAAGAATACGAGAAAAGTCTCAAGAAATTACAATTACTTGTCAAGAAACAGGACCAACTGTTACGAGGTACTGTTCTGTTTTTTCATTCACTTTATTCAATATTTGTTATTTCAGTTTTATTCTACCTTTTGTATAATCTGGCCGAGGATATCTCGACTCAAGTGAAAATGATTAATCGAGGAGTTGTGGACATGCTTTGCCAGTCACTGGATCGTCGCGAGAGCACCGCCGATTTGCTCATCGTCGCCTTAAGTTTCCTACGCAAATTGAGCGTTTTTGTGGAAAATAAGAATTCTATGGTATGCTTTGGGTTGTCCTTGCAGCGAGAATGTCGTTATATTGATTTATTTCAGGCCAAACAAAAGGTTGTGGAACGCTTGTCGAAGTTGGTAGCCAATAAAAACGAGGACGTCTCTGTCCTTGTTGTCCGATTATTATTCAACTTGTCATTCGATAACGAACTGCGAAAGAAAATCTCGATGGCCGGATTATTGCCATATGTAGTACCCATGATAGGTGAGCACATTTTTTGACCCTCAAAACCTATGTAACACCGAAAAATTCCTGTTTTAAACCAGAGTTTATACAAGGAAAATCGGAAAAACCTGGAAAAGTCATGGCAGCCTGAAAGTGCCTGGATAAACCTGGGAAAATAAGGATTTTAGAACCAAAATTTGCGAAAACTGCATTCTAGGGCTTGAAACATTGAAGCACCTGCCTTTTCTGTGCGCCTATTGATCACGCTGGAAATCAGTAATCAGTAGAAATTGGTTTAGTAGTGCTAGGGCAGTGTAATAATAATCGGGGAAAAATCGATTTTTTTGACTGGGAAACCTGGAGAAATCAAGAAAAACGATTTTTTGTTTTCTTGTATGAACCCTGTGTGTCTAATTAAATGCTACTTCTATTTCTAGGGAAACCGACGTTTCGCCAACCTGCAATTCTGCTATTGTACCATATTAGCATTGACGATGAAAGCAAGGCCTTATTCACTTATACCGACTGCATTCCGCTGGTATGTCATTGCATTCCATGGGTATAGGGAGCAGCCCTCCTGGCTTGATCCGCTAGAATGCGGTTTTCCCTGTGCATGTTTTACTCACTACTTTGGGAAAAAGGCCGCTACCCCCTGAAGTCTGATGCAAAAGCGTGTTCATTCCTTTCCCTGAATCGATAGATTTAGAGATAACGAGTGGCGTGCCTGTTTTGCACTGCAAGCAAATGACTAGAAATTCGGTTTTTCTGTAAAAAGAAGTTAGATTAGGGAATGGCGAAGGATATTATGCAAATCGCATCTCCTTAACATCCGGGCCTTGCCTCTTGTGTTTTTGACGTGTTTGGTGCTTCTTATGTAATAAGATCTGTTTTATTGCAGTGCATGAAACTGCTCTTCGAAACGCAGCCTAACCCAACGACCGAATTGATGGCTTTATTAATAAATTTATCACTGAACAAACGGAATGCGCAATTGATTGCTGGCGACGATGGTGAAGGATTCCGACTTTTAATGCAAACGGCGTTCGAGCGTCGTGACCTATTAATACTAAAGATTGCCCGTAATATTGCTAGTCACGAGGGGCGAACAAGATCTTTGTTAATCGTGAGATTTTCTCAAATTTTTCGTTTAGAAACAATGGCAGGATGTGCGTCTTTTAGGATTATGTTGGCGATTTGGCCCAAGTTGTTCACGATTATGAACGCGATAAAAGTGATTTCGCTTTGGAAGCATTGAAAGTATTGGGAGAATTGTCGATTGCTGATCTCGATTTTGCTGCAGTTTTGAAAGAATACGACTTAATCGATTGGTTATCGAGCAAATTAGAGCCTGGTGAGTACTTTGATGTTGGGTTTTTATGGAGTTTGGGAAATTGTGGATGGCAATTTAAGGCACAAATGACGACGATTTGGTGCTTCATGTAGTCATATTATTGGGAAACGTAGCGCTGGACCCGAATGGAGCAGCGCTTCTTATGGAGGCTGGTCTTTTGGACAAATTAGTTAATCTGTTGAATGGTATGTGGTTTATGGTCTCTTTTATGAACAGTTTTTTAGAATTAAATATTCTTTTTTTAGCAAAGCAAGAAGATGATGAAATCGTGCTGCAAATTATATACGTATTTTATAATATGATGTTTCACGAAAATATTCGGAAGAGTGTCTTGAAAGATACGCGTAAGGGATTTTTTTTAAAGTGAGTACTTTGCGATGGAGATTTTTGAATTTCAGAAGTGCCGGCGTATCTGATCGAACTGATGCATGATAAGAACCCGCAAATTCGGAAAATGTGTGATGGCACGTTGGACGTGATCGCAGTAAGCTGATAATGGAATTTTTGAAAGCAGATGATGCAAATAAAAATTTTTTAGGAACATGGCGAGGAATGGGCGAAGAAAATACACGAAGAAAAGTTCCGTTGGCACAACGCCCAGTGGCTAGAGATGGTGGGACATGTTACTCATCAGCAGAAGAAGGTCTCGATTGGTGGACGGGATGAGTTGGCGTACGACGGGGGCGATAATGGAGACTGGCAGGATGAAGAGGACGACTATTTTCAACGCACTGCTGATCTGTTCGATCGATCTGATATTTTCAATGGTAAGTAATTTGGGCCAAGGTAAAATAGGAATGCCAGGCGTTTACAAGGGGACATCGCGAGGTGAAAATCTGGGGTTGATGTTGCGAATGGTCGCAAAATGTTCCTTGGTACCGAAGTATTCAGTCTTGAAAATATTCTCGACGGCAAGGTTTCAAGCCGCAGTGATCTACAGTAGTAGCACAGGGGCCAAATATCCAGCGGACATTTGCCCTCTTTTAACGGACAGGCGGCCCCTGTGTATTAAGATAAAGAGCTTGTTCGCTGGTCCCCTGGCCGTCAGCCACCAAGATTTTCGAGACTGTCCTAGGGTACCAAGGAACATTTTGCGACCACGCAACATGAAGTCTGGATTGCCACCTCTCACGACGTTCCCTTGTTCATGTTCTACAGTATGGATTTCCCTGCTGGGGAGCCGATCGTGTTGTCTAGGAATCCAGGGAATAACTTCTGCATGCCCTGAAATGGCTTTATTTTTTCATTTTCAGATCTGTACGGTGTGAAGGCGGACGACATTGTGGATAGATACGGCGATGGTGACATGGAAGGAGGCCGTCCGAAATCACGTATGAGTCTGAACTATCACTCGGCTGGACTGAACCGTGGTAGCGAGGGACGACTCAGCGGCCGAATGGGAAACGGGGACTTTGACAGCAGTGACCAAGACGAGGTCGATGGGATCTTGGATTCGGGCGATGATAGTCGATACAGACGCGCTCGAAATGGAGATGACAGGGTGGCAGCCCGTCCAATGAGCTCTAGACCACACAGAGTGCGATGAGGCATGGGCGTCGTGAAAGGTGGTTTGATCCTGTTCCTGTGTTTTTATGATGTGTATGATGTGTTTTTATTGAAAATAGTTTTAGCTTGGAGATCTCCGGCTTATCAGCTTCATTGATATCTCGTTTGTACTCATCGATGCACCTTGGCCTCACTACGGGCATGTAGAGATTATTCCATGCGCTAATGTGCAATTATTTTTTGAAGCTGTTTTTTTGAACAATACTACTCGTTTCCATAGTGCTGAAGTGGCAGTTTTTGAGGCTGAATGGCAAATAATCCTTAGCTTACGACTGTTGGCAAGAGAGCTGGCTTTATTGTGGAAACGCGAGCCAGGCTTTGGTTGATTCAAAACAGTTGCACAGAATGGGTTTCACTGCCTGGCTTAATTTTTAAACTGAAAGATGTTAGTGGCTGAAGTCTTCGAAGACCCGTTTCCAGTAGGGTTTGTGCGCAAGGTGCCTAATTGACCATGGGTGCAATTTGTAAAAAGTGGGCGTGTCATTGCTGTCAGTTCACGAAGGATTGTCCGAGGCGTGTTTTCGTGATCAGTATTAGCATTGACTGAGTGATCGATGGTGTTTGCCAACAGTTGGGGCCAAGGTAGAGTAATCGATGCAGGGCTGCGTAAAACATGGTTGAGCATTCGATCCGATGTAGTGATGCTGGATGTCCTGGACAAGGTAAGCCCTCTGCACCTGAATGTACGGCGGGAATGGGCGAGGCTGCGTGGTTGGGTCGAGGTGTGTTAGGACACCCTTGGGGGGCATGCAGTCTGGCTTGACTGTAGTGGTGTTCCCGCAAGGACCCGCCAGAAGTGTTTGCTGCCATATTTGGTTATTGCGCAAGCAGGTATGCATGGAGGTCTGGCGGGGATAAGTGGTTATTTTGGTTGTGAAAGGCAGGCATGGCCGTGGTCGGCCCCCAATTACGGTGTGGAAGGGACAAACATTTTCACGCCCATGCTCTAACCAATGAAGGCTGCAATTCAATTACGGAGCTTGTGGCTTTTTGGGCTTCGGAATCGGGAAGGCGGACTCAAAGCGGCGCTTAGAGGAGTGCGTAAAGGCGGGGGGCAAGGAGGAAAACTAGTATTGAAAATTGCCGTTTCCCTCGGTCCTCTCCGGCCGTTAATCTGCGCCCGTTCCAAGCTCGGGCATTAGGCATAGAAGGGAACCAGCTGCGGTCGCTTAGTCTCGCGTTGATGCCTTCTTAACAGCCGTCGGCTTCGACGCTGGTCGTGGCAACTAAACGCTGGCCCCGATAAGGACTTGGGACTAGTCTCGACTTTCAACCGCCTATTGGCCTAGACCTAACACTCGACCCGTGTCCTCGTTCAATATCCGGCCAAGACTAGGACCGGCGGCTTTTGGTCTTTAGCGCGGGCTATTAGCATTGGCCAGTCCTCGTCCACGCGTGTAATCATAATAATACGAGTGTCGAGTAAGCTGTCATTCGTGTTTCCAGCCTTCCCCAGTGCCCAACACGCCGCATCGTCATCGGTCGGCGAGGAGTGCAAGAAATGAGTGAGGGCAAGCCCAATTCAGAATCCAAAGAACTAGAAGGGTCCTCGGACAAGAAAAATATTAAGCAGATGGACAGCGAGAAGGCCAAAGACGACGAAGAAGAGGAGGAACGCAATTTTAAGACGGTATGCGAATTCCCTTATCATACATGATCACTAATGCATCGGTCGCCATGCCCCCTTTGGATGCTGCCATATTGACCCCTCCCCCCATTTTCCTTATAAGGAGGGGTCTGATCGGGTGGTCCCATTCATGGTGGCTCGATCAGTGTAGTGCTGGAAAGGGTCATGCTATCGGCTGATGCCATCCATGGTCGTCCCTATTCCCGACGCAGTGTCGTCAGTAGAGTGAGTTGTAAGAGAATTATTCTTGTTCCTGAATTTTCTTTGCAGTATTTGCGACTAATCCTTCCTCACGTCGGTTTGGTATTGGCATCGATATTGTACGCAGTGGCGGGCGCATTTATATTTTATGCAGTCGAAATGCGTCACGAAATCGAAACGAAAAGGCAGAGTGTTCAAAAAGTGACATTGGCTCGTTACGGTTTAGTAGACAGTATGTGGAATAATAGCCGTCTAGTTCGTATGTCAAAAGAGCCTTGGTTAAAAGAGGCAGAACGTGAATTTGCCAATTGGACAACCGTTTTATACACGGCATTTAAAAAGGAATTTGTGAAATTTCAACACGTCAGTTCATCACGAACATTCAGATGGTCACCAGAGGGCGAGGGATACAATCTTACATTCGAACAGGACGATCACAATGTGTGGACACCTTCTTCCTCCATTTTTTTCGCTTGGACCACAATGGCGACCATAGGTGAGACGATGGTGTTGACATGACATATACGAGCACGGGCACGACATCTAGCATCCTAAATTATGTATGGACTCGATGACTCGAAAGATTCATCTGCTGTACCCGCTCCCCACAATTCCATGTCATACGATCTATCTTGCTCCTCCGAGGCTGCACTTTAGAATGCTGTGCTGTCAGTTGACACGCAGTTTGGGGTGGGGGACCGCGCAGATGTTTTTTTTGCACCCAAGAAGCACACTCTTGCAATCTAAGAAAAGTCGTGTCGACTAACTGTAAGTTTCAAAAAATTGCTTTCATGCCATATTCGATGGCAAAACTCGATCTAATTCTATTTTCTTACTGCGTCCTATTGATATTGTTTCCGGTGAAAATAGTCCCGAGGTAGTTGACATTTATGAGTTGATGCGCATATGATATTAGCTGATGAGTGAGAAAGCAATCGACCCGTGTCAAGTGTTCTGGGCGTATGGGCCGAGTTTAAAGCCGGCGCCCATTCCGTCGGAGCGGATATGACCCGTATGGCCCATATCCGCCTCTTAGACTGGTAACTCGAAGCAGTAGCAAAGAGGCACGAAATTGATTGATCCCTCCAGACCATGGATGGGTGGTGGAAGAAGGAGGCATATTGCTAGCTTCTTGCTTTAGCATTGGCATAATTGAGACAAAGAAGTAGCTAAGAAGCACTAAATCAGACTTGGAATTACCCGTGAAGGCCATTTTGGCCTAGATGATAAATTTTGTCTGTATGCAGTAAATGTCAGCTAGCGTAAAAGAGGAATGAAATTGGAAAAACATTCCCAACTGATGCACGTATCGATTACTAACTCGCATGTACTCTTGGAATACAAGACCCGTGCCGACCTTATTCGCCGTTTTCTTCATTTTGTTTTCATATTGATAGCAAAATTAAGTTATCAAGAAGCAAATAAGTTGTGCAACTTTCCTCAATTTCTAATGAACGTGAACTTGAGATATTAGCAGGACAAAGTTTAGTGTTTGCCTGCGCAAATATTATTTGAGCCAAGGCAAAGGAGACCTCACAATCTTTACGTTTTTCAGTCTTTTTTTGAAATCTTGGACCTATGCACAAGTTTTGGTAAACAAGGACGACGGGTTCGACTTTTTCTGCTGCACATTGCTCCTCCGGGATTTCAGTCCTCAGTTTTTAGCTGCTGCTACTTATACTGCACAAAAGTCGGTGGGAAAAGAACCCCGGCTACTGTACGAGCCTAGGACTACACCCTGAGGCTGAAACCATTAAAGACTCAAGTGCTTTCTTGCAACAGGGAGATCCTACGTGCAATGGAGGAAGTGAATC
This sequence comes from Mesodorylaimus sp. YZB2_4, assembly GCA_030248295.1. Taxonomy (NCBI): domain Eukaryota; kingdom Metazoa; phylum Nematoda; class Enoplea; order Dorylaimida; family Dorylaimidae; genus Mesodorylaimus; species Mesodorylaimus sp. YZB2_4. Next base: position 170,370 of record JASANH010000744.1, on the reverse strand, counting down.
TTGTGACAGCTTGTGCAGGGCCTTGAATGAGTGATTTTATATCTAGCTATAAAGAATAAATAAAAAGCGAAGTTTATGCACTGGGCTCATTGATTTGGCATTGCAGGTTACGGAAACATCGTTCCAGTCACGATGGAGGGTCGTATCATTTGCGTTTTTTTCGCCCTATTCGGGACTCCTTTGGCCATTTTGACGATTGGCGATTTGGGAAAATTCTTGTCGGAGAGTACGATAGCGGGCTATAAAAAATATAAGAAATGGCGGGACGCTTTGAGGGTTCGATTCAATCGAGGCAGTCATTCACCAACGGCTGAGAACGCCAATGCGTCTCAAGATAAACGTTCGTATGATTCAGATTTTTCACTCGAAGACTTACTGCTTCACAAAGCTCAGGTGCCCGTCGTTGTTGTATTCGCTATATTATTAATATATATTGCATTGGGTGGACTACTATTCAGTTTTTTGGAAGGATGGAAATATGTGGACGCCTTTTACTTTTGCTTCATCTCCTTAACGACCGTCGGTTTTGGTGATATGGTCCCGCGGAGGCACACGTAAGTGACCACAAGTTTCTACCCTGCCCACCAAAGTTCATAAATACGAAAGTAAGATAACATATCCTTCATGAATATGCTACATGTAAGGACATATACAATTAGCACTGGCGCAGATGGGCGGGCTTTATCCGAAGCAATGAAATCTTCTCAAACTCATCTTTACTTCAAGCCCGTTTTATGTGCAGGCAGTGGTCCTGAAACTCATCAGCTGACTCCCTGGGTTTCGTCTGTCGTAATGACGCAGTTTAAAATTAGTGGGGCGGAATTAAAAACGATCAGACTAAGTGAATTTACGATCAGATTGTGAATGGAGATTTGAGCAAAGCGCCGAGCGCCCACGTACCCTCGCCAATCACACGGCCTGCCCAATTGACCACCTATGAGGGGCGGCTTCGTTTTACGAGTTGGAACAGCATGGCTCAACTGACGAGTCGTCTAATTCTGCTCACTGTACATAGTGTAGTGTCCTTCTCCCCTGCCCCTGCATCGTCCGGCTACTGGAATCAATAAAAAACAGGCCCGAGTCCTGGAAAAATCACTCGGGGCTTTTCTAAAGTTTTGCAAGTTTTCTTTTTTACTCTTTTCGGTGCTTGGCGGATTTCCAGACCTCGAGTCGTCAGACTTCGAACAACGTTCATCCGATTTCCATGGCTGATTTCCGTACTGACTTCGCTCGGGCGGGAAAGGAAATTCGATAAGCACGTTCAAGACACATAACCGTCCAGGGACATTTGCTGGACCCCAAAAATAGCCAAAAAGTTTGAATCAAGGTCGCGCTGTGGAGAGTTGGATTATAACGAAAATGGCACAAGATGTCAGTCACAAATAAGGGGCAGGCAAACATGTAAATGGGCACTAGGTGGCTCAGATTTAGGTCCTTTGAGTTTTCACGACGAACATCTCACATTAAAATCTTTAAAGCATGAACGCTGCGCGCAGATTTGGCTCAGATATCCTTGCCCCGTTGAACTTATCAGCGATGAAACGCCCTTGACTGTCTCCACCTCTTTCAGGTACCTAGTCGTCATGCTCCTGTACATTGGTATTGGCCTGGCAGTCACGACCATGTGCATTGATCTCGTCGGCATTCACTATCTTCAAAAGATTCACTACTTCGGCCGCAAGTTCAAAGGCTACGATTTACTTCGCTTACTCCGACAAAAGCGTATGATCGAACGTCGCATGGCCATGGCCGCTCAAGCTGCTGACATAATGCAGATGTATTTCGAAGCAGTAGAGGGGTAAGCAATGTCATTCTTTTGAGTGATGGACCTAGAGTAGGAGTGTTGTTTACAGGAGCCTGCCTCCGTCACCATTCGCCCCCAAGTACCTTATGGAGCAGGAGCACCCAATACACGAACCGCTGATCTCGTCAACCACGGACAAACTGGTGACACCCGACTGGCCAATCGATAACGTATACGAAACGTGCGTGAAGTTACTGTAGCATTTTAGAGATCCTTTTGAATCCGAGCAACTACTGTTTAGGCCTATACACGAGGTATCGCCGATCAGCACAACACCAAGTTATTACGAAAGGCTAAAGTAGGTGTTCTTTGAGGCAAATGGGCTTTCTTTCCCCCGCATGGACGTAGTAGACGTGCCTTAGTTAGGCGGCATTTTGCATGGCTGGTCATTCAGTTTCTAAGAATCGATTCCCAATTGGTTCATCTATTTTGCTTCTTTTCCCAAACGCTGTAGACTGTACGCTGGAGGAAAACGAATGTCAGTTTCGAGCCCATCCGGACCCAGTATCGAGCTACGTTGTTCATTGCAAACTAGTCCTAGTGTATACGAAAGAACGCAGTAAGTGTGCTGGCCTTTTTCTGAAATCGCTTCCGAAATTGATGGCTTTAGAATTTAGTAGCTTGCAAGATGCACGATGCTTTTTATCTGCGCATGATGCAGGGGCTTAGCGAATTGGGAATATTGTGCTGTTCGGTTTGCTTTATAGATTGCTTCCATAAGGTAATTGCAAAGCAATTCTCCTCTTAAGAACCTGGTCCTATTCCAAATTCTTCCGATCGCTTTACAAATTATCAAATAGGGGCCTGTCATGCCTAGTGTGCATGTCTGTCTGAGCATCCTAATATGGTTGGAGCGGAGTACAGTATGCATGACCCCTTTCGTCTCATACAGTAGGTGTGTTGGAATTCACAATTAGCGGAGAATGTCCTGTTTGGGCTGGTTGGCCTGTGAGTGTGAGCTAATGCAAATTGTTAGTCTCTCATCGTTGACTTCATCACGTTGCATCGCCATTGTGACTTTGTGACCCGAATGTACTTTTATAGACCATGCCCACCCAAGGTTTTCGTTTCAGTATGTATCAAAGACGGCAACAAAGTAAAACAGCTACGTCGTGGACGCCATCAGGACCAGATATTTCAATCGGATGCTCAATCACAACATCGCCGAGCCTTTACGAACGAGAGCAAATGTACAAGACTATGTACGAGAGGTCGTGGCCACAATCCCCTGACAGTTTCAAATACGAATTTCCCCTTCCGTCACCTGATTATAACAAAATCGGTAGGTCAATGACTGAATGGGGCCAGCTGTGACTCAATGTGTCTATTTTTCAGCTCAAGAAGTTCGCAGTGCCAAACGTTCTGGCTCGTGCCCGGGCCGGTACATACTTCGAGCCGTATCTCCGCAAACGCCAACGGTAAGCCCGCCGTCGACTCCGACGTTGTATGAGCTACTTCCGGAACCAGAATTATATCAGTTCTTTAACTTGTCCCTGGAGCCGGAACTGCCTCCTCAAGTACCTACCCATATTCTGTTCGCCGAAGACGAGCTGCTGGAATACTTCATTTGGCCGAAACCTCTGTCTCCCATCGAGGAAGAGGTTAGAGCGTCTCCCAAGCACGACCTGCAGATCGCGGAAGGCATCATCTTAGACTCTACCATTGATCAATGCACACCACTGTCGATCCAAGAAGATCGATTACAGTTGTATAGACTCGAAACTCAGATGGCTAAACTCGAGCGCAGAGGCGGCGCTCCAGCTAAAGCCTTCCCTCAGCCATATCCTGAATCGATCTTATCACAGTGCGATGTCGTTATCGATATCCCCGAGATCGATGTCTTTGATGCCAACTCCAATCTCGTTGCGCCCATACCGGCAGTCACCTACGAAGAAGCAGTGACGCAAGTTGTTCGAGCGCCTCCTAAGGCTTTAGCCTTGCCCTTGGCAGAAGCCCATGTGGCAAAGCCCTACAGTGCACCTGTGACATTGACAGTAAGATAACTCCGTTAAGCTCTTTCGGAGCCCTTCTCTGTCTAACATGGCTTCTATGGCCATCAAGTCCGTCCGTTTCTCATCTCATCGTCCCCTTCTACCTTTGACATCATTTCGCTCATCTACATTTCAGTCGCTGCGTTTCTGATGCATGGATTGTTGTGGCTAAACGGCCCTCTGTCTTTAAAGGAGTGCCCAGATCACACTTTTTCATCTGCTCCTGCAAATATATCTGCCTAGTCCAGGGGACAGGTTACATTGTGTATTCGGAGTGTAACAGAGTAACAGCCGGCTGAGAATGAGGTCTTTCCTGCTATAACAATTTGATAGAGTTCCTGGGTAGTGACTCACTGAACTCTTGTTTTAGCCCATGGGGATGTCGCTGATGGAAGAATGGGATTCGTATCGAGAACTGTTGGAGATGAGCAAGAAACCTCGGCTGTCGTAAGTTAATAATTTTATGGAACACTCGCTGTCACCACTCACATGTAATCACACAAGCATGCTTACTATATTCGTACACTCTATCTGACTGACGGAGAGTCTAATCAAGCACACGTAGTTCACATAACTTTAATCTTTGAGCACATCACCGCCATCACTTCTTCCCTTTAGAATACCCAATATCAATGTTGAACAACCGTCCGTTTCCCAAGGTGATGAATCGGATGACGAGGTGTACCCACCTAGTCTGCTAAGGTATGCTAGAGTGACCGGCACTTTGCAGTGGCATGCATCTACTCTATCACTATTTCAAAAACCAGTACTTTTCTGTTTGTGTACCTGTAGCATTCTCGTTGGTGTTCGCCTACTCTTATGTACGTTTCTCTTTCGGCCTCGAGTCATTCACTCTTCGTTCTCTTCGTCATATCACTCTGTATCTTTCTCATCTCTCGTCATCATCTCTTCATTGACTATTTCGGTACGAATGTGTTTTGTGCAAGAGCTAGTACGGATGAGCGGGGCTCTGCGAGGGGTTTCCTTTGCTGGGCTATCACTTCTGAAAATTTTGACCACCATACCTCGACTGAGCCTTACTTGCAGTGCCCAGGTCGCACATTTGTATTGGGTGTTCATGGGAGGCCCTAACTCTAACTCATGCTCACCAATGCCGTATCCGTACCCGCTCTTTCACATTTTCTTCACTCTGACTTCGCTTCCGCTTTCTCTGGCAATAAAACATGAATTAAACGTATTTTCTCATGACTCTTGATCAGCCCGTTGGATCTGGAAATTGAATTCGGGTCGACGAATGTTTCCACACCATTGTCTTCGCCAGCCGAATCGGTGCTCGATTTTGGGGATGCGGAAATACTGGAATTTGCTGTCAGCGATTCGGGCATGAGCACAGAAGCTGAAGCGGAGCCGCACTTGGAACCTCAACCAGTCATTGTCGAACCACCGAAACCACTTTTTCGAAGTTCTACTGAAGGACCTATATTCTTCCACAGGAATATACCCGTGTTCGCTGTACAGTCTCGCACTGTAGAAACAGAAGACGCAGTGCAGAGCGTGATGACCTGTCCTGAACAATGTCTGACATCGGAGATTCCTCAAATGGTGACTGAGAATTATTGTTTTGTTGTGGATGGAGAAAAGTTGACGTCGAATGACTTAACTGAAGACACGAATTGGTGGCGCCCGACTGGTCGTCCCACCAAATACTATTATTCCTCCGATTTGAAAACTTTTCAAAGAGTCAATATCATATTGGTGAAAGGACGTGTAATCAGTGCGCGTCTTTGTCAGACACGTACTCCCCCCTCTTCGGCATCCCATTATGGTCTTAGTTCGAGTGGCTCGGAATCACACCGAGGATCTGCGTCTACGGCCAGTGGGCGCAGCTTCTCAGTCAGTAGCGCTATTCATCCAACTCGTCGTTCCTCATTTTCATTCAACTCACCTGCGGGTCCTCCATTGGCAGGCGGGCCATTCGGTTCGTCCTCCTCGTCCTCACCAGCGCATCACTACGGTGGTGGTCCCGTTAAATCATCGCGCACGCAACCAAGGCAAGCGGGTACTCCTTCCACGTCAGCCACAGCTTCACCTCAAGCAGTGGGTCCGCTCAATCGTCCGACCTCAGTAGCATTGAGCCCGGCGTCTCAAGCTCAAGGTCATCATTCCCAACAGCCGTCACCAGTCGGACGATTTTTGCATCACTATCACACTTATCACCATCTCCAAATACCACATCAACAGAGTCAGCAGCTTCATCCAGAAAACAGAGCTGCAGAAGTGCCACTCGAGTGCGTGTACAAGGTAACACGGTTCTACAGTTTCTGGAAGACGTGTACGTCCTTTCATCGAATCATCACTCTAATTACTCCGCTCACTGAGCCTCATTCTAATCCTCAGTACAAGAGGCGCATGTTCGTGCAGTACTTGTGGCGCAATGCAAAAGAATCTGATAAGTTGCGCGTTCAACGCGAATTCGATCCTCAAAAGGCCAAAACGCAAATCCAAATGGAAAAGAGGAATCCCTTGGACAGGAAGAGGACATTCCATTTCTAGATCGCGCGAATATAAATCTGTTTGCAGTGTGCTCAAGAATCCTATCACGTGCTTACTCGTAGCGTTCAATGAGTGCGTGCTAACTTTCAGTGTGCAGTAGTGAGGTACCCATGATCATCTGTTCCGTGGCGTGTCTGCCGGTCATGAATCACAGTAAATATCTGTCGTGTCGCATCGCGAGACAGGTGGCACGCCACTCCTTCGTGCACCTCTTTCTCCTTCTTGTGAGCCGTAATCTCACCTCACTGTGCACAAGACGTCATTGCACGCGTTAGCTCCCCGGCCTGTGATTAGGTTTCACATCTGTCGTAGTGTTGTGACACATGCAGTTCAATCATACGGTGGTGACTAACCTGACTTATCCTCTCTTTCCAAACCCCTTCTCGGCTCAATGCAGCCACCTCTGCTCTGTCCTTTCTCTAAATCTGTCTTTCTTTTCTTTTCCTTCTTTAGTCCACTAGAAATGGATTTTGCCACACCACCGTCGTCCTCCTACACTTACTCCCAACCCTCCTCGCCCAGTGGTGACTCGGTGGTCGAATTTCCGATTAGGGTTGGCGCAAGATTCCGCGATATGGGTATGTATCCAACACAAACCGATTCTGGTCGAGCATCGTTGGCCACTGCGAGTGATGGCAATGGAGGCGAAGAAACATCCATGCTTTTTCATCAAAACCTACCAATTTATGCCGTCGAGAATCATACTGTGGGCTCGGAGCACGCATTACAAGCCTCGTTCAATTGTCCCACCGAATTCATCAGCCAGGCCCCGCCTACCATGGTCACAGACAACTACTGCTTCGTGGTCGATGGCAACGCAGTCAACGTGGAGAGTCTGAACATGGACATTGATTGGTGGAAACCCACCAGCCACCCAACACACTATTATTACAGCGACGACTACAAGACATTCAAACGCGTCCACATCGTCACCGTTCGAGGAAGGATCGTAGGAGCTAGAATGAGAGGGGTCTTAAGAAAACAACCAACGCCATCTCCGCCACCTCCTCCATCCAGCCAAGCACCATCGACACCGACCGGACAGTCAGCACCTTCACTACCTCCCCCACCACCGCCCATGGTCGTACACAAGAATGTACCGTTGGCGAACGTGTTCCGAGTTTCCCGATACTATAGTTATTGGAAAACATGCGCGCATTTTCATCGAATCATCACAGTTATCACTCCAGTTAAGGAATCAGCGCAACCAAAATTCAAGAGACGAGTCTTTTTCCAGTTTCTTTGGCACCGAGATGCTAAGGAATCAGATAAATTGCGTGTGGCTATGGAATACGAGCCAATTCGACAATCGCACTTGCTGCAACCACGAGGTGCTTCATTTTCGGCTGCTGGTGCAGTAAGTCCCCATCCATCGACTGGTTCAGGTGGCTCAAATCCGCCCTCTGGTTCTGTCTCGCCTCGGGCATACTTGGACAGACCTGACGAATTGGGGCCATCAACATCGGGCATGAACAGCGGCAGGCGTCCGAGTATGCCGGGCCCTGGTGGTTTAAGTAAACGAAATCGATCATCGTCCGTATATCAGTTGTGATAGAGTGAAAGTGTACTGTAGTATGTATATGCGTACTGTACATACGTTACTGCTGATTGCTATCAATCCCGTGATGCTTGCCCCGAGGTGCAGTTAGGGAGAATAGGTCAAACTAAAGTGCTCTCCCCTTCATAGATGATTGGTTACGATGTTTCGGAAACATGAAAAGAATAGAATTCAGTCTTGCACGTGCCGATCCTGCAGTCAAGTCAAGACTACCCAGGTGGCGCAGTGATCAGCCCACTGGAAAATGTGTAGTGTGTTGGCGATAAGCGATAAGCTTTTTTCTGTGACAGCGTTGCAAAACTAGAACAAGATTTTACTACTACTCTAGCTCTGACATGGTTGATTGGGGGGGGGGGGGGGGTATCGAAATTTCAAGCTCTGACAGTTTTTGTCGAATGGCGGAACAACTTGTAAGCCACTGAAAATGCATTGGTCCGACAAGCTTTTAATTTTTAAAATTTATTGAATCCATTTGCTGGTCAGACTTGTCTAATCTAGCTCGCCATGGCCATGGTGAAACAGACCGGAGCATGACGCCCATGGGCAGGAAAGGGTCCGCCTTTTTGCACTTTTTTCTCCATCTGCTGCGTTTCGTGGATTTACGTTCACTGTCTTCATGTGTTTTTCTGTGCGCGTCCAGTGATCGCTTCTGCAGTATGGTCGACTAAGTGGTCGTTTCCATCGTTGTTATAACATAAGACCAAAATAATCATGGAAATAATTAAAAACCCGGTTCCCCATACATACTGGCGGCCCTTTTTAAGATTATCCATTCCTTGCACAGTCATGTTTATATAAAAAGAAAATAGCAATAGTACTAGCGGGAGAATACTCGAGTATGCTCCCGCTAGTACTATTAGAAAAACTGGGTAGAAAAACTGATTGCGCATTATATCTATGCATGGCATGGTCCCCTAGGAAAGCAAAAGCGTGTTGCTAGTACAAACAACAGCATCTGGACCACTTTTAAAACAAATTCCGAATGTTTTGCTATTTTAGAAACACTTGGAAGAGCTTTTTTAGTAATGGATTTATAATGCATTATAATGGCAAAAATTATATCCGTTCTGCGTTACCTTAGGACAACCTCCTGTTTGTCTCTGCTTTTTTCTATTCCTACGCCAGAAGCTAGTAGAAATGTGGAAATAGCGTGGACCGATCAGGTAGACTAATTCACATTATGCCAGAGACCCTATGTCTGAGAAGTGCATAATGATCGGAGTTGCTTGTATGAGCATGGGCGAACTGTAAAGCAGAAATCGATAATCCTGCAGCAAGCTAAAGGTAAACACCAATGACTTCTCTGCACCAGTACCAGGCCCTGATCCAAGCCCAAATAAAATTCTTTCGTCTGTCAGTTTTTCGTCGTGTAATTTCTATCATCTTAACTTTTGGAGCGGTTTTGATATTTTATTATTCGGCAGTAGGCTCAAATTTGAGAAATTCTTACCGAAAGTACGCCTGGCGCTGGGGAGAGACGCGTACTGCGGCAGGAAGTGGTCCTAAACTGCGAATTCTATGCGCTGTTATGACAATTAAAGCTAACCACAAAGAAAAAGCGACCGCCGTTCGGAACACGTGGTCAAAACGATGTGACTCGGTCATTTTCTTTACATCTGATCAAGATCCTAGTTTTGCCAACTCCTCTCTTGTGATCCTTAATGTTACTCAGGGGCGAAATTTCCTGTGGGAGAAAACCAGGGCGGCTTTCCTGCACTTGGAAGAGTACTGCGGAGACGAATTCGATTGGTTCCTCAAATCTGACGATGATACGTAAGTATTGAGGCGCCAGCTGGCATGGGTTCGGCACGCGGGAGTGGGGCTAAGCCCATCCTCATTTGCTGCATTTCTGCTTCGAACATGTGCAATAGTAAATCCTATTTACAGGTACTTCATCATGGAGAACCTTCGTTCATTTCTGTCCAATCACGATCCAAATGCACTTGTTTGGTTTGGGTGCGAACTGGTGCATCCTACGTCCAAACAACACTTTCCGAGAGGGGGGCGGGCTATGTTTTGAGTCGTGGTGCAATCAAGGCATTCGCAGAAACCGTCTTCAATGAAACCCAGAATTTGACTAGTCATTCTGATCAAGTGTCAAATAAATCGTCAAAGTCTATTCGCGGGTGCGGGTTGGATGGCGGATCGATGGGAGAGGACATATGCTTTTCCGTATGCCTGGAGAGTGCTGGTGTGAAATTGATCGATGCTCGAGGCCCCAACGATACTTATCGGTTCTTGCCTACCATGCTACATTACCTCGCATATCCTGAGCTCAATGAAGGAAGCGCGCGGATGACCATATACAGGAGTAAACACGGCCAAGTGAGTCATGTGTTTCTTATGCTTTACTTTCGCCGACGCTACATTCTTTCAGTCCCGTGAAGTTTTCCCCCACTTTGTCGATTCCCCCCCCCCCCCCCCCCCCCCCCCACTGAGACGATTCCCGCACTGTGTCGTTTCCTCCTCCGCGCCTGGCGGAATAATCGACTTACTGATACATGCGTTGACTCCACCACCATAAATTGTCGCCTGATGTGCAGACACAACTTGGGTTGCAAAAGGCTGTATACGAGTGCGAGGCTTGTAGAATGTGGGCGGTGTAAAGTAAAATTTTGGTGCTGCAGCTCATGTGCAAGGTACTCAGGCTACGAACTTTTTGAACTCCTTCGAGTATTTCAGGAAGGATATTTGATACGCTACCAATGCGAGTGCATGTAAAGCCCGGCCAGTTTTCTCTGCTAATCAAGGCAGGGTTCAAATTGCAAATGCGAAACTGCCCTGCTCTGGAAATCAATGAAAAAAAGAAGATATACATTTCGGCAGTGGGACTTTGGTGAATTCACCAGCATGGCAGCTGCAGATTTTGGCAAAGCAGTTTTCTCGCTTACAAAACATTAGGCTCATCTTTTTTGTCCTGGGACTAGTACTAACTTGGACCCAGCATCGACCGATCTACCGATCCGGCCGAACTGATCTAAGGGTTGGATTGGTTCCCGATCCGACCCGACCGCTGGATCGGCAGGATCGGCAACTAAATTTTTTTGCTCTGCTTATCTCTCCTGTTTCCTTTGGAGTAGACTGACAGAGAGTGACAGCGAGGAAACAGAGCAGGTTGGTGAGGATGCAGTGCCAAGTACGTCATCTCCGTCAATCTAAAATCTTTTGAAGTTGATTGGCTGGGTCGGATCAGGATGATCCAGACCCTGCATCAGATGGAATTCCAGGCCCATGGTCGGATCGCTCGATGCTGCTGTTGGACCAGGCAAGAGTAGCCCAAGGAGCAAAAGTTTTAAGGCCACTATTACAACATGGCATTAGCATGGCAGTCGAATGATAAAACAACAAAATCGTGAACTATTCGAGACATATTTCATATCTTCTAGGATTAGTGATGACGATTTGTGCATTAGTGCTTTATTCCTAGACAAAGGCTCAAAATTTGGATAGCTACGTACAGTCTGAAAACTGATGGTGGGGGAAAATACACGGTGGGGGGGGGGGGGGGGGGGGGGGGGAACCGCCACATGTCTCAGTGAAACGGGGGAGCCGTCCCACCAGACAAGGTGTGGGAAACGTCTTACAATCCATTCTTTCAGGGAATCGAAAGTTGCTGCGACCAGAGATTGATTTCGATTCACTATGCTGGCCCAAAGCTGATGTATGCCTATGAATTTGTGATTTATCATTTGAAACTTGGGAATGTGCTTTGAGCAGAATTCTTTGGAGGGGTGTCACTAATACTGGGTTGCTGTTTCGTGTTCGATTTGTGTTTTGTTGAGCTGCTAGATATTTTTGCGCTCATATATGCGATGTGATGTAAAAAATGTGATTATTAAAATAGTATTCTCTCTTAGGATCAGAATATCCTGTTTCTGTTTCCAGTATGTCCTAGCTGCATGTTCATCGAATTCGGAGTGGATGTTATCCTGTGCACATTCCCCCAACTTTAATATTAAACTTATCCGAGAAAGCCAAAGTCAAAACATAAGCGGTTATCAATTACACTGGCCAATCGAGATGAAATTTAGGCCAAGAAGAAACATCATCAGAAAAAAAGGGACAAAAGACGTTTTGTACTTTTATTTTGCAAATACCCATGCCACACGTCGCCAGAAATGGCTTTAGTGACTCTGACGGAATGGAAGCACCTGAGGAACAAATCGGAGGCAGACGAAGGATCAACAACTACAAGCCACCATACATCAGACAAATCATAGAAAGAAAGGACAACGATGGCAACGATGATTTGATATTACTGCCGCCAAAGTTAAAATTAATCTACATTTTATGAATCGTTTCATAAATTCCGATGAGCGTATGACTGCCTCATTGACTATCTAGCGTTTGCTGAACAGTATGTGCCCTCTTTAAAAATGTGTCCGCTAATCTAAAAATGTTTAGTAGCCTGATCCAGTATTTCCATAGCTCAGAATGTGTAGCATCGACATGCTGGCCAAACGTCAAAAATGGTTGTTGGAATGTTGAACTCAAGCTGCTCATAATAATCTAGTAAAAAGTTAGTGACAACTTCAAACTTGAAATGGCTTCCCGCCAATTGATTGTGTTTGCCTTACCGGTCATTTCAGCTAGCTGCTATACTGAAAAAATTAAGTGCGCCGTAGAGGGGCCTTCACGCAGGATAAGGCTAAAATGGAAACGGCTTTGCAAGCTCTACAAGTATTGTGAACCTGGCTCATTCGTAAGTGACTGTCCAACGTTGAGTGATGAGATGACTCATCAAGATTATGGATGACTGCTTATGTCTACTGTATGTTCACCCAAGGCCCAGTGCACGCACTTGCGGCACTTGCGCTTGTTCTGACGTCACTAATTCGTCGTCTTTCAGCACGATGGGCGTACATAAGCTTCTTGCTGCAGATATTGAGACAGCTGCAGTACATTTGCGCCAAGCAATAAAGTATTGCAATCGGTTCAGTGGTGGGCTTGAGAGGCTTCAGCGTATTGGTACTATCGAAGGTGCATGTGCTAGACAGCCCAACCATTCGCCAATGTTGCGGCGCCAGCTGTAACTATGGGAATTATAAATCCTAGTTACCGTCCTCATTGTCCGCCAAATGATAGAGGTGAAACTGCGGCAAGAAATCATGGTCCCGTCCCTTCTCCTCCGTTTTAGCTCGTTTAGTAAGTATAAAAAAGTTGAATCCTGGCCTTCAATCACCGTGGTGCTATGCGCTTGACGATGAAAGTACAGTATGTCAAGATCAAGAGCGTCTAGCTGCAGGAACTTGCACCGAGCCGAAGCACAAGCATGATGTTCGAAGTGGCAGCCGTCAAGGGAACCCTACTAAACAGGACGACCCTGTATGATTTTCTTGGGCTATTTACTTTCTTGTTTACAGTCAGTTTTAAAAGATATAACTGGCCATGTGGTCCAATCTTCTTACACCACGCACCATAAAGGCTCAATCTGAGCATATTCAGACAATAACTCTAGTCTGACCATATCATCAAAAGAATCGGCATGGTGATAATGTGAACATTTCTTGCTCATCCACAAGCTAAATATTCACATGTTTCTTCAGGTTGCTGATGGTTTTGCAGTACGAGCTATTGCCAACAGTCTCGTAGACATCAGCTAAGGTTCTCATGGCAGCCTTGTTCTGACCTCCTCGCCTTTTCTGACAGCAATGTAACCATTTCACCAAACCGCTTGAAGGCACTACTAACCACACCTAGTTTATTCACACACTACTCTGATCACGGAAAAGAGAGGCACACCCGAATATACCATGACTAGATCGCTTTGCATGTCGCAGGAATATCATCGGTCTTAGATCTTTCTGAATCTTCAAGAATGTTCGATTGAATATGACCCGAATGATATCGCCTCGTTGTTGTCGTCGAAGTACCTGGTAAACACGTCACTCTAGGCCTATGCGAAGGCGCTACACGCCTTGCAGTGGACCACTGAAAATGCACTTGTGAAGGCATGTCAGCTTCAAAATATTTGTGAACATATTTTCTAGTCAGACTAGCTCTTGCCAAGCTCGCCAGAGCCAAGGCTAAACTGAGTGGGGTACGGCGCTTGGTTACAAAACACCAAGGTGATTATCGACCTAAAGCAGTCACCAGAGAAGACGGCCCTCTACTGCCATGAGCATAGTCGTGGTGAAGGTTAGCAAAACTTACAAGGAATTAGGTTTCAGCATGGTATCGTAAAAAGCATATTACTGATAATAACAGCAGCTGATTATGGGTCATTTTTAAAATTCTGACCGTGCGAGGTTTCTGCAACTCTGGTAGACTCGAGGTAAGTCGTAATAAGAAATACTTTTATTATCAGTCAATTTTAAGGATACCGAAAAAATTTGAACAGCTAATTACATGTATTTTTCAGTACCCACGGGCAACCAGCTTGCTTTGGTTTTTTAAATCCCCGACCTCGCACAAGAAGCTGACGCATGCGAAAACGTGGGCCGATCAGAGACAGTTATTGTATTATGCCTCTGCCTAAGCAAAATCAGCAATGGACGTTGGTTGCTAGTGAATGTTATCAAACTGTGCAGCAGAAATCGATAATCCTGTAGTTAGACACCGATCGACTTCCCTGCAATCAGACCAAATGAAGTGCATTCGCCTGTCAGTTTGTCGCCGTGTACTTGCCTGTATCCTCCTCATTTATGGAGCGGTTTTGATATTTTATTATTCGGCAGTAGGCTCAAATTTGAGAAATTCTTACCGAAAGTACGCCTGGCATTGGGGAGAGACGCGTACTGCGGCAGGAAGTGGTCCTAAACTGCGAATTCTATGCGCTGTTATGACAATTAAAGCTAACCACAAAGAAAAAGCGACCGCCGTTCGGAACACGTGGTCAAAACGATGTGACTCGGTCATTTTCTTTACATCTGATCAAGATCCTAGTTTTGCCAACTCCTCTCTTGTGATCCTTAATGTTACTCAGGGGCGAAATTTCCTGTGGGAGAAAACCAGGGCGGCTTTCCTGCACTTGGAAGAGTACTACGGAGACGAATTCGATTGGTTCCTCAAATCTGACGATGATACGTAAGTATTGAGGCGCCAGCTGGCATGGGTTCGGCACGCGGGACTGGGGCTAAGCCCATCCTCATTTGCTGCATTTCTGCTTCGAACATGTGCAATAGTAAATCCTATTTACAGGTACTTCATCATGGAGAACCTCCGTTCATTTCTGTCCAACCACGATCCAAATGCACTTGTTTGGTTTGGGTGCGAACTGGTGCACCACACGTCCAAACAACACTTTCCGAGCGGAGGGGCGGGCTATGTTTTAAGTCGTGGTGCAATCAAGGCATTCGCTGAAACCGTCTTCAATGAAACCCAGAATTTGACTAGTCATTCTGATCAAGTGTCAAATAAATCGTCAAAGTCTATTCGCGGGTGCGGTTTGGATGGCGGATCGATGGGAGAGGATGTACGCTTTTCCGTATGCCTGGAGAGTGCTGGTGTGAAATTGATCGATGCTCAAGGCCCCAACGATACTTATCGGTTCTTGCCTACCATGCTGGAGCATTTTGTGTATCCCGAGCGCAATGGAGGAAACGCGTGGATGACCATGTACAGGAGTAAACACGGCCAAGTGAGTCGGGCCTCACGCCGCCCCTTTATCCACAGGACTTCTAACCTGTTTTTATAGCCGAACAGTAGCGATGATAAGCGATGCCGTAAGGCGACCAACACTAATGGCAGGCTCCCTCTGACGCCCACTAGGACCACCTCCGCCGAGGGAGTAGTGCTGGCAACTGCGTCCCAGGGTCACACTTTGTCCAAATGGGAGCGGTTCCTGTCTTGTGTTTGAGGATGACCTTCCTGATTCTCTGCTCGTTCGGCTTCCGCCACTTGATAGTATCGGGCGAGTCCCCCTAGAGCCAGTTGTACAGAGCCAAGCGACGGGCTTACTGATTCGCCGTTCAAGACTGGTCCTCATCTGAGAATGGGCTTACTAAACTGCCGCAGTCAGCCTCGCGGTCAGGGTTGCTGGTCCGCAATGCGGGGCTAACGCCTTGGCCAATTGTGTCACCGCGGCTCGCCTCTTATGCTTTGCCCTCGCTGACGATACATTTTTCAGGGAATCCAAAATTGCTGCGATCGGAGATTGATTTCAATTCACTATGCTCACCCAAAGCTGATGTATGTGTATGAATTTCTGATTTATCATTTGAAGTTTGGAAATCTGCTTTGAGGAGACTTTTGGGATCACAAATGGTGTGTTTCTATTTCATGTTAACGCTGTGTTTGATTCGAGATTCAAATATTTGTTTGTGGACAAATATCATCATCATCATATTTTATTCTTGTGCAAACGCACATGCGTACTAGGAGCACGAGAAACATAAAACACAACACACATGATACTAAAATGTGACTAAAAAGGAATTACGCAAATTTAGTCAACAAAATCCTGGAACGATACTGTGCAAAATTTAAGAAAGCGATATCATTAGGCAAAGTATTCCAAAGCGTAATTCCAGAAAACACAAAACTCTGTCGATAGGATGCAAAAAAAGGCCTTGGCACAATAATATGATGAGCCTCACAAGTCCTTGCACTGGCACGATTTACAGACCTATGAACAAATCGACTCGTCGGAAAATCATGCAGTCCATGATAATACTTATAAAATTGAAATAGCTTCAGACGCTTTCTCCTATCGCTAAGTGAGGACCAGCTTGCTCTGTTTAAAGCATCCTCATACGTGCAAGTAAAATCATTTAGATACAGTCTAAGCGCATAAAACTGCGAACGTTCCAGTTCAGAAATATCAGCTTTTAAAACCGGATCCAAGCATACAGAGCCGTATTCCAAAACAGAACCGACACAGGCATTATAAACTGCTCCCAAAACTGAAGGATGCGTGTGCCTTCCAAGTTTACGTCTAAGCGCACCTATCATGACATTGGACTTCTTTTAACGATCTCAGCCACATGCTCAGTGAACTACAAGTCTGGACTAAAAATTACACCAAGATATTTTACCTCGTTAAAAAAAGTGATCCTATGACACCGCAAATATAAAGTCGGTTCGGATGCAATTTTCCCATGTCCATAACGAAAAATAATTCCTTGAGTTTTATCTACATTAAACTCCAAGCCGGCACTTTCCACCCAGGATGCGATAAAATCGATCATTGGTTGGATTGCTTCCTTTGCGTCTTCCAGACGTCCAACTGGGAAAAACAGGGCGGTATCATCAGCGAGTGCTTGTAACAGAGATGCTGGGAATCGACCAGAAAACTGTTGCAATAGCGAGTCGATATAGGCTCCGAAAAGTGTGGGTCCCAAGACACTGCCCTGAGGCACGCCCGAACATACTGTACAGGATTAGTGTCCGAAGAACAGTCTCCGATCACCACTCTTTGAGATCTCCTATGGAGATAGGACGAAAGCCAGCGAATGAATTTCGTCGGAATACGGCGATTTCCATGAAGTCGCTCTAATAATAATGAGTGCGGTCGAACCTGGTCGAACGCCTTTTTCAAATCCAAGAAAATACCAACAACAAATTTGTAACTAATTTTTCGAATTGATGGAATCATGGATAAATTGCGTGGCATTGATCAGAGCACTGTTCGTTCCCCACCGTTTGCAAAATCCATGCTGATTCGGCGATAATGATAAAAAAGGGCGGATCAGCTGATCAACGTGGCGTTCCAATAGTTTTGATAGTATCGATAACAGGGAAATCGGGCGATACGATTTGAGACTGCTTTAATTACCTGGCTTGGGAATCGGCGTGACCTTGGCCCCTTTCCAAATCGCTGGAAAAGACTCTTCCGACGGTGATCGATTAATCAATCGGCTGGCGTAATAACAGGCGCGATATTTTTTATAATCGGCACAGTTAATTCATCTTCACCTGGCGCGCTATTTCTTTTCAATCGTCGGATTTCCCGCAATATGAATGCGTCATCGACTGAAAAGTCCATGAAATCGTCGTCGTCCACCTCCGGTGGTTCAAAATCGCCGTAATAATTACTATTGAATATATCGACGATGTGATGTGGCAACAACGAATGTGATCTTTTGATATTTGTTTTGGCATCAGAATACCGTAGCCTGTTTCTGTTTCCTGTATCTAACTGCATGAGTAGTCAGGGGAGGGTCATAAGAATGATATAATGGACACCCATACGACTGTACTTCTGCTATACTGTGTGCTCCGCGTAACAAAAACAGAGAAGTCTATTCCTTCCATTTCCACCTGGCCTCAGACTTTAGATAGCAGGACCTAGGAGACATAATCTTGTTAGTCATTGTGGTGCGCTTTGGTTTTTCCTTTACTTTTTAAATTTTTGTGGGCCGAAACCCTCTTTGCATACGGCGGCCAGCAGTCAAACCTTGTAGGGAAGGCGGTGCGGGGACGAGCACACACAGCAGCGTTCCTCTGCGTCTCCACGCGAGGGCATCCTGGACTGGACACCGACTTTCTCGGACGATGGCGAGTGGGCTGTGAACCCTGTCGGTGTTAGCCAGCCGAGACTGTCTACTCGTTTGGCTTACGGCTCTCCACTCGGAGCACCTCTAGGGTACCGGGTGAATCACCCACGGCCTGGCGTGCAAGGTCAGCGAGGGTTTATGGTTTCCAAACCGACCTCCATCACCGGGGATCGACCGCGTTGACAGTCTGGCTGTCTAGCACCAACAGGGTTCACAGGCCCGCCATCGTCCGAGGAAGTTGGTGTCCAGTCCAGAACGGTGGTGCTCATGTGGAGGGAAACGCACAGAGGGACGTTGCTGTATATGATGGTCCCCGCACAGCCGAGCTTATAAGGTTTGGCAGCTGGCCGGCTATAGGCGAAACGGGCTTTGGTCAGGGGTCTCATGAGTAGATGATTGCTATGGCACTTTGCATCCAAATATTCGACCAAATTTGGAGTAATGGAAAGACAGACACGCGTAGCACCTCTCACCGCACCCATACTTCCATTCAGTGTTTAACTCATCACATCCGACAGCACCTCGACGGAATGAGTCACCCACGGCCTGGCATGCAAAATCAGCGAGGGTTTATGGTTCACAAGCTGACCTCCGTCAATGGGGATTGAACCCAGGGTGAGTTCAGCCACTCGCTCTAAATCAATACGGAGAGACGAATGCCGAACCGTTGCACCACGGAGGCCGCTCGAAAATGTCAGCCATAGGCAGCGATTGTTGCTGATCACATCTTTATAAATGGACACAAACGTTCCTGCGCCCATCAGACGAGTAGCTTTAGTTGCGCTTTTGTTGTTTCCCCCATCTTGTTCCTAACTCTATGCCCACCACTGACTCGTGAGTTTATTTTTCTCACTTTTTCGTCTCACTCACGGCATGGCTCTCAGCACGACAGAAGGCAGCACTTTCAGCAGAACACAGACCAAATCACAGCATCATCGATCACTCAGCGGGCGGGGCATCGGCTGGAGGAGCATCGGCCGGCGGAGCATCGGCTGGTTGGGCGGCAGCGGGCAGGGGCTCGGCCGGCGGTGCAGCATCGGCGGCCGGCGGGGCTTCGCCTCCGAAACTGACGGTGAGTTTGTGCATCTTCGGATTTTTGATGTTGGCCCAGCCTTGGCGCAGCTTCGGTTGGTCATCGCCCGAGCCATTTCGGGAGTCGCTTCAGCGAGCTGGATGCGACCACCCCGAAGACCGGACTCGCCAATATCAGATCGGGGTGCGTGCGCTTGACCTGAAAAGGAAACAAGCTAATATCGCGTAGAAAATCAGTTCTAATTCCTACAACTAACCCAGAGATCGAAGAGCAAAGTCATTTACCTTGAAGGTGACGCGGGCGTTGCCGCTATTCTTCAACGTGTGCGTTGAACGCGCGGCGGCGAACGGAGCATTGAAGACGGCATTACTGCGAACTGAACCCAGGACGAGCCCAGCCACTCGCTTCCAAGCAAGCTGCACCACCGAGGCCGTTACAAAACTGCGTATGTAGCGACCCGATGACATCGTCTAACCAGGCCAAGTGATAAATGACATTCACTCACTGCTGCACTGTTGGTATTTTTCAGCCAGCCTTCTCCTTATTTATTAATTTTGCATCTTCAAGGACTACAGATAAAATTTCCTATATAACACAACCACTCTGCCTAGGCCTAAAAGTACAATCATCGATGCTCTCGTCCCAAAGTCACCAATTCAGGAGGCATATGACCGACACTAGCTAACCACTGCAAAATGACTCGTCCATTAGGAAGTATGCGAATCCAAGTAATGCTTCCATGCGGAATCGTAAGGCGAATCCAGGCTTCGGACGGAAATTGCAAGGCGCGACAGACGAAATAGCGAATTACGTGAGCGTGACAGGCAAGGATTTGGTAAGTGTCTTTCTCTTGTTTCGGTGATGCACGATAAAAATAACGACGAAATGCAGCTTCCAAACGTGCACCATCTTCGAGCAACTGAAAAAAAGAGGATATATCACTTTCGAACATTCCAGTTTTGACTGCCTGTCGATCTACTGCATTTTCTTCAAAAGCACAGACTAGTTATGCTCCTCGCGCGTGTTATATCACTGTGTACGTTATCAGAGAAAAATTAAAACGCTACTGCCGTGAGCCCAATGTAGCTTGTAGGAAACCAAGAAGCGCTGCCAATAAAAATTCAAACTACAAAAAGGCGGCAAACTTGCAATTTAAAGAGATGCATCCTGATAAAGCGTTTTGAAAGCCTGACCTGCACAGCAGTTGCTCTCTTAAAGTTTCCCAAGTTGGTCCAGGAGTTATAGCTCCACGTTTGGCCGTGGAATATGGAGCCGAAATTCAGAAACAATAATAAGCAACTTTGCGTTTCGGGGACCATTTCCGTATTTTGGGGACGTTTAGTAAGTGCAAACTCCGCTGGGCCATTTCAACAGTTTCCTCTTACGAAACCCTCCGAGCAACACTCACCCGACTTTTCGGATAATAGGATCCATCATTTGGCTCCGGCTGGCAAGGCGCTCCTTCGCAAAGAAATTCGTCCTCTATTCGATTCAAATTTGGCAATTTCTCGTCGACTATTTCCTGAGCTATTAAATCAGCCGTTTGTACAGCACGCAGTAGGGTCGAACTGGTCAAACAACTAAAACGCATTGCTCCCCATCGTCGCAATTCTTTTAATCGACGACCCGTCGCTTCGGATTGTCGTCGACCTAAACAAAATTTTTAAAAAATCTGGTTTAAAAAAACTGAGAAAACGCAATATTCGTTACCAATCTCCGTCAACTGTTTATCTTCTTCTCGAATCATCACATCTTCGTATTGACCATGCCGAATCAAAATAATATTACGAACAGCATGGGAACGTTTCGATTCAATTTTATTTCCGATTTCTTCAATATCCCACAATTTTTTATAATCCCGATTGCCAGCTAATGTCCTCGCGCTCCGGCTAAAATGTTTCATAATAGGCAGCGAAAAATTGTTAAAACTTTTTACCCATCCCAGTCACTATCCCATTTTTCGCAATCTAATCCTGGTATGAAAAGAATTTCATTCGGATCGTTCTTTTCCTTTTTCGCAAATAAAGTCGACCAAAACTGAGTAAGTGCGGGAGTCGCTATACCGAGATTTATTCGATAACGCATCTCCGATCATCCGTATTTCAAAATTCGATTCGCTTGAGCACCGATATTTGAGCAAGAACGTTGCGCAAGTTCAATCTAAAAATTTGGCGGGAATTCAAAACTTTTTTACATATTCAAATATCAAGTTTAAAATTAATGCGTCGATTTGTTTCAAAACTCCAACGACCCCCATCAAAAAGGCGACCAAAAAGTAGGCAACGAAGAAAAACATCAGATGCGAAGCCATGAGCTTCAAAAACACAAACAAAACTTTACTGTCTCAAAAAAAGAATAATCAAAATATTTCGTGAAGTAGCATTTCCATTCGCCCAATCCCACCACATCAAAAAAAGGGAATAGCCCACATTTTCTGCCAATATTGTTCACCGTGTTGTCATCAAATCGGGTGGAAAATGACCAGCATCACCAAAACAACGCATTCCAACCCGTCCATCTGGTCGTATGAAAATCCAAGTTAAACTGGCGTGCGCGATTGACATACGCAACCATCCTTGAGGCGGAAATTGCAGAGCCCGACAAACGAAATAACGAATAACATTGCCGTGACAAACTAGGACATCATAGGAATCTTTATCTTGCTCAGGTGGTGCGCGATAAAAATAACGACGAAATGCGGCTTCGATACGAGCGCCATCTTCCAAATACTAAAAAAAAAATGATCTAATTAATTAAATTATTTTGAAGCAATTAGAAATTTACCCGTCCTTCCGGATGCCACGAATCAACCTTCGGATCTGGAGGGCACGGAGCGCCCTCGCAAAGGAGCATATCGGCTTGACGTGACACAGGTGCCATTTTATCGTCGTTCAATTCTTCATAGATTAAATCGGACGTTTCAAGAGCTCGGCGCAAGGTTGAACTGATGAGCGTCGAGAATGGTATGAGACCAGCACGGCGCAATTCCTTGAGACGACGACCCGTTGCACGTGCTTGTTCTCGACCTAAAAGAAAAAGCTATGTTTGTGGACTGCGTAGTTCACAATCATGATTCACTCATTATTACAGCTATGAGAATAATGTACAAAGAATACATCAACCTGATTGCGCAATGAGCTGATGTGCGGTGATCAATTTGTGTAAACAACACAAAAATCATGGAGCATTTCTGCAGTTCACTATAAATTAGTGTGCACTTTGGAACCGCGTTAATCGTGAGGACATCAAAAAACCGATCAGCATAAGTCGGTCACACTGCAGATCAGATTTCTGGGAGTTATTGGTAAATTGCATGCCTAAAGACTAGGCGAAGTTTACATAAAAATGTTGCGCTTTGATGCAAAGGGCTGCCCTCAGTAGAGCTAGTCACACGGTTTACCTTTTATGGTCAAATGGCGTGTCTCATCCGTCTTGGCAGTATCCTCGTATTGACCGTGCCGAATCAAAATAATGTGACGAGTGGCCTTGGCGCGTTTACTACTGACTTTCTCAGAATATGCTTCTGGATCGATGTAATTAGAACCTTTCGGACTGGCGACTAAACTTTTTGCTCTTCGGCTAAAATCACAAAACCACCTTTACTAAAATATCCGACAGTCAGAGTCACGCAGTCAAAGAAAAACTCGATACAGAAACGAGGGACAAGGACAAAACAGCATGCCATGTTCTTACCCGTCCCAATTTCCATCCCATTTTCCACATTGCTGATTAAAATAGGCGGGGCCATTCGAGTATTGATTTTCTTTGTCAACCTCAGCTGGCTTACTAAAAGTCGCCCACATTTGAGCTAAAGAAGGAGCAAAGACACCCAAGCTCATTCGGTATCGCATTTTTCTTCTCAGATATGCAACAAAATTTTTTCTACAATAGGATGATAAACTGACGGGACTGGCCACTACTGTGCTATAAATTACAACAACCAGTTCAGAAATCAACAGTGGCCATGTTACAGCCGATCGGTCGATCAAGACCCGTCTTCGCGCCAAAACTCGGTTGTCTGCTGGGCACTCGCAGTCTTAACTGCTTACTGCAAGAAAGCGCGCGATATTCAATTAGTAGATTCGTAACAAGGTTAAAAAACTTAAGAAAACCTAAAGTTTTTTAAATATCATTTCATCCCCACGTACCACCTACGGCGTACAGCTCATTAGTCAAATGTTTAATGATGGGCTGCTTGATTTGACACGTATTGAGGTCAGCGGTTCATCTTGGAGAAGGTGGCCTAGTAAACTTATCATGGATATCATGTTTTTCGAGACCGCAAGTAGAAATAGATGTACCTAGGATGGTCTTCCACATGGGCGAATCTGACACACCAGGTGTAGGATACTGTACTGGTGTGCTGCTCTGTGCTGCACAGTATTGCTATCAAACGTACACCTCAGAAAATATCCACCACCCGACCGCATCTGTATATTCGCCCAGCCACATTTCTCAGAAATCAGCAACTTTTGAACCACACGTTATAAGTACAGTATCGCATCAAGTACTTACTAGCACCTTTTTTTTTTGGTTTTACGCGTCCAGAGTCTATGATCGATATTTTTTTAAATTTCCCGCCTTCTTACTTGTATAGTTTCCTGCACTGCCACAGCAGACTGGTGATAGACATGGGGGAATACAATACAAACAGCGAATAACAAAATAAGACTAAAATTAAGAATTACTTTTCAAGACGGGGTGAAGGGGAAATTCAAACTTTTAGACGAGTTGTCGATAAATTCGTTAGACTCGTTGATTAAGATCGACGTCATCAGAGGACGGGTTTATTTAGTCGAAGAGTAAAACGTAACGACTGAGGATACAAGTATATTCCTATGCTGCTACGAATTCCCCGTTGTTGGTTCGAATATGTTGTGTAACTGTATGCGCGAACAATGTCCATTGACAAGGGAGCATCGCCAACCGTCAAGTCGAACTTTGGAAAACGAAAAATTTTAATATGCTCCTAGGTGCAAAAGAAAGCTTTTGCAAAATATTAGAGGTCTGGCTAAATGGTCAGAAGTGGTCTGCGTCCGAAGTCCTGGAGTTTTGTGTGGTAGGAAGCTGAGCGTTGAAAAAAGCATGCAGAATTCCTCCCAAACTCGGTTTTTGGGTTCGGAGTTTCGAGTTTAAACTTCCAACATTCTTGTTCGGTGTTTTTTCCTTGAAACCCCTTAAAACTCCAGCAGAATTGAAAACTTTAACTGTACTCTACGCACTGACCGCTGCTGACCAGTTGCCCACACGCCTCTAACATTTCGCACAGAGCTTTCTTTTGCACCCAGGAACATGTCACAATTTTTGGTTTTTTAAAATTCGACTTAACAGTTGGCGATGTTCCCTTGTGAGTGGATTTTATATTTGTTCACCTCCACTTATGCTAGCATCATACATAGATGCACATGCTGTAGGTGCCTGTGTGGTCTATGAACACTTAGAAATATAATCTTGGGGTCTACTTCTAAAGCAAATCCGCAAATACATGGGATCAGCCAGCAGCCAGGCAGGATCTTTCCTGATCTCCTTCTGCCAGCCAAGCTCCTATTCTTAGACCTGCCGAATCCCACCCACTATCTCCTCTAGTATCACTTCATGCATTTTTTGCTAATACTATGCATATTTTATGACACAAAATATTTGTTAAAAACAAGAGGGAATAAAACGAGTTTTTTGGCAGTATTGCTTCACAGAATTGAGGAACAGGCCCTCAACATCATGGAGATGCGGATGCTCCGGTGGAGTTTGGGCATCACGCAATGGGATCGCATTATGAACGAGGACATTCGAAGACGGCTAGGAAGCCCCTATCAAGGAGAAAATGCTCGAATCGCACCTACAACGGAATGGACACAGGTCTGAAGTGCCGACGACTCACGATCAGTAGCCAGAACAATTAATTGGGTCGACCCTGTAGGCCACACGGTGGACACGGCGGATGGACAGAATCAAGGATGACCTGAAGATTGTCAATGCGTCCCAAGACGACGCCTTGGAGAGGCACAAATGGAGACGCCTTTGCTGAAGAGCGGACCTTGCAATTGCGGGAACAACGCCAGGATGAAGAAGGCTTCACAGGATTACAGCGACTATCCTATACGCGCCTTGCAGCACAGATCGGATCCTAATCATACCCTCCCTTTCACCCTTCCCCCACATATGGCACTGCATCGAGTTGAAATGTTGCCTTGAGGCTGTTGAGTTTCGAATGAGAGGACACCCGCGAACCAAGAAACCACTGGAAGACAATGAATCACCTTGCTCCCAAAACTGGGTTCTATAGAGTGTCATGAAGCCAGCATTTACGACCCCAGCCATAACGCGGTTCTCGCATGATCACCTCCAAAAGGAAGCCTACGCTCGATGAACAGTGTCTTTACTTATTATCTCACCAGTACCTGCTTGGAATTCCTTTCCTAGCCGTCGAGTAACATTTACACTTTACTTTGACTTTCCAAAGCGCATGTATGACACCACGCTTTTGTCAGCCCACGTCTCGTCGACGCGAATAAAAATACTCTTTTCTTATCAGTCAGCCGTTGGGTCGACTCGAGCTTGCAATATTTGTATTTCATGCCACAACGCAGCCGCGTGTGCGGCAGAACTGTCTTCTCGTGCTATCGGCCAGTTTTTCTCCAAAAATGTCGACTTTTTTAATTTTGATAAGATTTTTTACTTTCTTGCTATTATTTTATTTTACATTTTCAAAAGGACAAACGACAAATTCGAGTCGTTTCCGAATTACATTCCGACACGGACGTGGACGTTTACTGATGGGTGATGAAACCAGCCGAAAGACATCGCTTTCGAATTCTCATCCGCGACACTATGACGAAGAAGGTATACCTATACTTGGGAGCGCAGTCGGCCTTTCGGGTAGGTACAGTAGGAGGGTGATTGAGTGCACCACTGATGTCTATCTTTTGATTTCCATGCGTGATTTTTGCACGTACTTCTGCTTTTCTCACAATAAATGCACTTTATTGTGAGTTTTGAGTGTGGTGCAATAAAGCGTTGTTTTTTTGCAAATTTTTCCTTTCAGCATTTGATAAAGAAAAAACTGGAAAAAGTAGCCCCAAAACAATCATTCGAAGGGGGACAGTCACACAAAAATTGGATCATTTCGATGGAATGAATCGAAGAACATGGAAACAGGTAGCTGCTCGAACCCTACTCTCGGTTTCTTGATTCACATAACTTCTTTTAGACGTATCTGGTTAATGATCGATATTACGAAAAAGGTGGTCCCATCTTCTTGTATCTCTCTGGCGGTGCTGCTGACATGTACTGGATTGGGGATGCAGGTACCGTCTGTCTAGTCAATTACGACGCAGTGAGTCATTGTTTTTTAAATGCTTTTTTCAGGTTTATTACCCGATTGGTTAGTGAAAGCTAAGAAGTTTAATGCTCTGGCGTTTTATCTTGAGCACAGATATTACGGCGAGTCTCGGCCAACAGAGTATGCCATACTTGATTATCCTTATCAGAGGAATGTCAACGTGTTTTTTTGCAGTACATTGAGCGTGACGAATTTGAAACACATGACCACCTATCAAGCCTTGTCGGACATTGCTAATTTTATCGCAAATATGACTGAATTATACGATTTGGGGAAATCACCATGGGTGCTCTTTGGATGCTCGTATGCAGGTAAGCATGCTGGGACTTCCAGGACCACTGCAGCAAAACTTTTAGAAGATGACATGAAAACACCATCTTTCCCGTAAAAACTTACGCCAACCCCCTTCAAGTCTTAGAAGCGCATCGCCAAGTCAAAAATTTGAATTCACGCGGATTTATCAGTGCTCAGCAGGTCAAAGGTGTCCTCTTCAACAGGCAGGATAGTGTGCATGCGAAGAATCTTCGCTAAAAAACTGGAAGAAACTAATCCTAAATAAAAATAAATTTACTGTACCCTCTGGCTGTTTCCGATGAGCCCAACAAGGAATGAGTGAAAAATTGAAAAAATTGTCAGCAACAATTTTTTACAATTCATTTATATCAGGCAAGAGAAAGAGCATAATCTAACCAGCAATTAGTTTCAACTACTGCCAACACAATGCAAATTTTGGAACTAAAATTAGAAATCCGCGCGCGTTGTTGTGCGAATTACAGCAAGTGAATTACCCGATCGCTCTCTATTATCATCGGCAGGGTACCTTGTTTTATCATTGCGCGTATGAAAAAGCGTGATTTTTGAAATTTGTGCATAGTTGTAATAGTTTAGCTGACATTTTCAGAATATGTTTAATGAATTTAAATGTGGTTACCGCTTTAAGGTCCGTTGAACTCCATGAGATAAACAGAGTGATAATTGATATGTTAGACTAGAAATAGCTACTCATGACCAGCAGGTCTCTGATACAATATCTCCGCTGAGAGGATCTTGTATCAGCGTCAGAGCCAGACAGCTGTGTTGCTGGTCCAAATAACAAACAAGAGGTCGCTGTCAAACTGACAATGAGTCAATGAGTCAGTTTCCGAATCACACAGCAGATTTTTAACACCGAATTTCCCTCCGTATTACCATCTCTTTAGGCTCACTCGCAGCCTGGGCTCGACTCAAATACCCGCACTTGGTCTCAATTGCTGTAGCAAGCTGTGCACCACTGGAAGCCAGGTTGGATTTCTCAGGTAGGACTGTTATTGTCATTTTCAAATCAGATGACCCAGAACTGTTTTGCATTGTTTTCGCGCCTCTACTGTAGAATACGCCGAAGTTGTAGCTGACGTACTCGAAAACGAGAAACCGTATTGCGCTATTAATATTCGAGACTCAACAGAAATTATCGAAAGCTGGATCAAAGAGGAAAGGAATCTTCTAAAATTAAAGAAACTGTTTTAGTAAGTATCTCCTCTATTTTACTTAATTCTACAGTCGGTCGCTTGCTTTTTTTGCTGCTACTCTCACTGATGCTTATATCATACAAGGCCTTGATTCCACTGTGGTTCCTCATCGTTGAGTTTCTCTTTAACAACTTGCACTGTCAGCTCTGTCAGCAAATTTTTTAGCATTTGCGACGACGAAGAATTTAATCCCAAAGATAAATTAAATATGTCAGTATTTTTCGCGCACTTGGCAAATAATATTTTTAATATTGTTCAACACAACAAAATTAAAATGGTAGGTTAATTGCAAGCAATTTTTCAGCCATAACAAGGGTCGTGATCTCTGTCATTTTTGCAGGGCGGAGAGAGCGACAATCTTACAGTCACTGCTGTTTGTGATATTATGACAAACGAGAAGCTGGGGACTGTTGTTGAACGTTTTGCAACGGTGCAACAAAACGTTTTGAGCACACACAGGCAGCCGTGCTTTTCTATTAGCTACACGGGTCTAATTAATTATCTGAAATCAATGGAATATGAAGGCGAATGTAAGCATACTTTAACGATACAAGTTGAAGATGTGTGCTTTTCCCAACTGTGTGCAATATTTCTCTGATCCGTTAGCCTTCACCATCAGATGCTCAGGCAAATAAAGCAGTCAGGCGTCAGCGAAATCCCAGTCTTATGCACTTTGCAGTGCTGCCATGTTTGCGCATATAATCTGCGAGTCTGTCTATTTTAGGGCGACAGTGGTCGTTTCAAGCATGTAACGAATTCGGGTTTTGCCAAACGTCCAATAGCCCCTATCAACCATTTGGAAATAGGTTTGATCTCGAGTAAGTTTAAGGCCTCAAGCTGCAACAGGTCCATTATTCCGGTATGCGCGACCACCACTACATGTACATAAGAATTAGCTATCTGAAACTATATTTTCTGCACCCTGGCAAGAATGGGACGAGTCAGTTGTTTTATTATGGCCCTCTAGTCTATGTATTTTTGCAAGCGAAGCCAATCTTATCATCAGTTCCTCTAATATCCTCAAACCGAAAGCAATCATTGCCAGGATGGATTGCATGTGGTTTCGCTAGGCGCTTGTGGTGGACTCGTGGCAGAAACGAGCAGAAATGGTTCTTGCAGGTGTAAAGTGGCAAATCCTTGGGCACACTTTCCTTAGCTTCTAAATGAGCAGGAAACGAATTTCTCGCTTTTAGCTTTTACTTGAAGCAGTGCTACGATATTTATGGTTTCCCAGTGAGCATGGCCCAAGCACAAGGGATTATAGCTGAAACATTACGGCAATTTGGCAATCGGAATTCGAATATGGTAAGGGCACACCTTCGAATAAGACCCCCAGGAGTCATTGTTTTAACCCCTTTCCAGGAGGGGCCTTATTTGAGGGTGTGACGCTGCTTTGCTTACCGTGACTCTTCAATATTACCCATCCAGTAAAAAACCTTGCAACTTTAGTCCACAGCGAATGACAATTTTTGTATACAAGCTTACCCACCCTATGGTTTCCTGTATTGCACCACGTTAGCCAACAAATAAATATTGCATCCAAAACATGACATTATTCCATGGGACTAGATTCCATTCAAAGATACTGCTACATAAGACTCCAGAGGGGACTTATTCGAAGGGTACATGCTCGAGCATCAATCGCATACCGCCCCTCTCTTCAGCTTACCAATGTAATTCTCACATACGGCACCAACGATCCATGGTACCCATTGACTGCCTCTAAAACCTTCAAGTCATTGAACGTCATACCAATCGAAGGTATGCCTTTTTACTGTAGAAAATTCAATTTCAACACTGTTTTGTCAGGCTGCATTTTTGTTACATTGTAGGAGGCAGTCATTGCGCGGATTTTTTCACTCCTGACGATGCTGCCGACTCGAAAGCCATGAGAGCAGCGAGAAATAAAGTTGATCGCTTGCTGAAAGAAATGCTCAAAAGAAGCAATGGGAGCAAGATAGGATTGTCCTATATGGTCATTTTTGTTGTCTTGTCATTCTTATATGCAACTAAACTTTTAGTGCCTTGGTAGAAGAGGATGAATTTTTTCTCACTTGATGTGGATTAGTCGTCTTTGTGTACATAGTATAAACTTCTCAGGAAAAGTAACGTATTGCAGAGAATCGCCAAATCGTACAGGTTATGCGGCATGAGCAGGACATTGCATTTAATGTCATTGCTCCGTTTGTCCAGAGCGAGTCTGGCGCACAATCGCTTGAAAAAGGATGTGCGTGTCTTAGAATAGCGAAATCAAAAGCATAATAATTGAATTTGAAGACAAAGTTTCTGTATGCTAAACCAGAGTCTATAAAAATGACTGTGGGTGCTTTTGTGGGTTGAAGGGAGGGACCTCCCATCTCCCTCAGTATCAACCAGTTTGTAATAGCCTAGGGCGGCCTAGGCGAACGAAAATCAAGCGATACAAACGATAGAAGAGCTACTAATAACCGACCGCACGGGACAAACTCACACAACAGACTGGCTGACCAAACACCTCGGCCAGACGACACAGCACCAGCATAGACAAAGACATCATCATAAGTCAGGCGAGCTTGACACGCAGCGCAAAGATAACTGGCGGGAAGTGACTGGGACAGCTTGCCGTCGAGGGGCACCTGTTCGAAAACGCTTGGGCGGGCTGACCTGAATCGAACGAAGGAAGCCTATCCATTCCAGACGACTGTAGGTGTCATAATTCGAATAGCCACACCCTTACAAGTTTCCTGATTAGCTACTCGTTCCACGTCCACTTGACGGTAATGGATGAGTAGCCCAGAGCTACTGTAGATATGTTCAAGGCCAGCGACGGACTTACTGAATCGCGCTTAGGACGAACTTACTAAACTGCCGTTCCAGCCGGAATAGAACAGCGGCCTCCCAGTGAGCAGCGGCGGCACCCGCTAGTCTGAAATTTGATCTTAAACAAAACCACTTCATAAAATTGCTGGCTCCTTGCAATCCAGTCTGACAGCATCTGCGATTTCAAAGGAACTTTGCTATTTATAAATAGTCCTACTCACAGTAAATTATGGCTGACTTTAGGATTTCTCTCACTCAAAAAAGATTCGAACGAGGAATAGCTGCAAAGACACGCATTGGTGTATATAACCGCAGAAAGTATCGATCTCCCGACCACATTCTGTAGCCTTGCAAGTTGCACAAGCATGGTTTTCTCAAGCTTTTTTCCAAAGTGGTGGCTGTCCCAGTCATTCCCATGAATGTACTTCGTGTACTGTATGTGTATCGCAGTCCTTTTGGACCATCACTGTCCATGTTAGAAGAGCCAGCCCGCCGTTGCCTGTTAGAGGACCAAAAGTGAAGTTTCCGCCTGTGCGAATAGCAAGCAGGTTTCTTGCTTTTTCTGAAATTATGCTGGCTAGAAATGGCCTTTTGAGCAGTATACTACAGGTCTGACTACAGTTTAGTCACTACCATTCCCTTTTTATGGAAGTGGTATACGTTGGGGGCGCGGGTCACAGGGAATGTAAAGGATGTATGCAAAAGCAAGAAAATGATTGCAAGCTGTGCTGAATAAGGGAACTTGGGATAGGAGCAAACTTGGCACACTTTACACGCACAACTTTGCACGGACACCAGTCTCGACAGAGCATGACTACGACCGCATTCTCCTCCTGTCACTCGCCCCTGTTGGTCGATTCCCCAGTTTTAACTGTGCGAAGAATTCAGTGACTTGTTCGTGCGATGGCATTGTCCGAAGCTGAGATATCCCGTTCGACGTCGATCTCTTCCCCCGTCAGTGGTCCTCCGAGCGTGGGTGGTGGAGAAGAAACCACGATGTTCACGTCGGAAAGTGTCAGCATTGGGCATCCAGGTAAGTCATGTTTTCTGAGGGAAGGATTCCGGCTTGGTGGTAGAGGGTCCCGTTCGGTTTTCTCAATCCATGCATGATGCTAGGACGCTATTGATGGATCCAAAAAACAAGTATAAAACGAATTAAATAGGCCAATTGAGTAGGATAGTTTTTTAGACAAACTATGCGATCAAATTAGCGATGCTGTGCTCGATGCTCACTTGCGAGCGGACCCAAATGCAAAGGTGGCCTGTGGTAAGCTGATATCCATCTTTACTTTTCCGATCTAGAACTGGCCTTTTCAGAAACCGTGACCAAGACGGGCATGATCATGTTGCTAGGCGAGATCACGAGTTCGGCAGTCATCGACTATCCGCAGCTGGTTCGTCGAGTGGTGCAAAAGATCGGCTACGACGACAGCTCGAAGGGTAACTTGGATGACTCTGCTCCTGACTTTCCGTCCAACTGGGCCTTTTTCAGGCTTTGACTACAAGACGTGCAACGTTTTGGTCGCCGTGGAACAGCAAGCGCACGAGATCGCTGCAGGTGTGCACCAGAACCGGTGTGAAGAGGATGTCGGAGCTGGAGATCAGGCAAGCTTTGAATTAGAGCAGGCATCGTGTTCCCAATCTATTGTACTTGGGTTTAGGGGTTGATGTTCGGCTACGCCACGGACGAAACCGATGAATGCATGCCCATGACGTTGGTGCTGGCTCACAAACTGAATCGTCGTCTGCGAGAACTACGTCAGGAAGGGACGTTGTGGTGGGCTTGGCCCGATGGGAAAACGCAGGCGAGTAGAAATATGCTTTTCTGACATGGCATACGAGTATTTCTTTCTCGTCCAGGTGACAATTGAGTATCGAATCCGAAACGGGGCATGCATCCCGCGCCGAGTGCATACGATCGTCATCTCAACCCAGCACGCGCCTGACGTCAAGTTGGAGCAACTGCGCCACGACCTGATGGAGCACGTGATCAATGCCGTTGTGCCGAGTGAGCTGATGGACAGCCAGACCATCTTCCACCTGAACCCGTGCGGAACGTTCATCATCGGCGGTCCGATGGGCGATGCTGGGCTCACAGGGCGCAAGATCATTGTCGATACGTACGGTGGGTGGGGTGCCCATGGCGGCGGTGCGTTCTCGGGAAAAGACCCCACCAAAGTGGATCGGTCGGCCGCCTACGCCGCTCGCTGGATCGCCAAGTCGTTGGTCAAGGCCCGCTTGTGCAAACGGTGCTTGGTGCAGGTGAGTCAGTCAGAATCATCCCTCGGGTTAGGGCCACGATACGTTTCGCTTTAGATATCGTACGCCATCGGTGTGGCCGAGCCATTGGCCCTGTCCATTTGGTCGTACGGGACGTCGCTGCTGTCGGAGATGGAGCTGCTCGACATCGTCAAGCGCAACTTTGACCTGCGCCCAGGCATGATCATAAAGTAAGCACTATTATCAGCATTCAATGATAAAAGTTGCAGGTAGTACCTCTTCAGAGAACTGGGCTTGAAGCAACCGATCTACGAGCAGACGGCCGAGAATGGGCATTTTGGCAACCCGCACTTTCCATGGGAGAAGGAAAAAGTGCTGCAGTTGCCTGAAGACATGCTTGTCAAGTTGAAGGAGGTAAAGAAAAGGAGGCAGAAGATCAACCACGACGAAAACAAACCGTGACTGATGACGAATGATGACCTGGTGCATTGAGTTCTTTACCTGTGACATGCTCGCGTGTGTTCTCGAGGGTGACCTGTCATGTTGATGGCGGAACCATACTAGCACTGACATCAAATTATCATTATTCGCAAACTGATAAGATCGCGACAGCAGTCACACTTCCACGCGGGGCGCTGCGGGATAAAGTGCTCCCCATCGTCCCCAAGTACACTACGCCTACCCGTGTTTGCTGATGTGCATGAGCATGAGCTTAGTCTTTGCGGCCCCTTTGGCTAAGCTTACGAGGGAAAATTTCCGACTGTCTTTCGCAAATCAAAACAAAACTTTGCGTGAAAGCATTACACAGGCAGGGATGAATTTGATGCTGATAATTTATCCCAGTGGCCCCTGGTTGACCAGAAAATGACGACATGTTCGACCACGGTAGGAGGAGAAAAAGCTATAGTAATTACGCCCCGAGTAAGAGTTGATTTGAGGGGGCGTCACGATTCATGGGCGCACGCTCTACCAGTTCGACAACCACGCGCGAACTCGCGCGCAGAAAACTTGTGCAGTCCAAGTGAGTGCTCGAACATGTCGTAATTTTCTGGTCAACCAGGGCCACTGGGAAAAATTATTAGCATCAAAATGCATCCCTGCCTGTGTACTGCTTTCATGCAAAGTTTCGTTTTGATTTGCAAAAGACAGTCGGGAATGTTCCCTCGTTAGACCAAGAAAATAGCTTTCGGCCAAGACTGTGTGATAACCCATCCTACGACAAGTGGGAATACAACTCTACTATTGTTCGAATCACCATTGCGCGTTCCCTATACTGTAGACACTGGTGCTAATTTTATTAGGCCAAGTGGCGGACGATCTCTACGCGAGTGCATACGAGTATAACCGTGCACGAACGTAGAGTGTTGCAGGGGCGAGACAGCTGGGTTAGAGACCCTTCCACGCGGGGCACGTCGATGAAAGGACAGTCTATATCTGGCCAGAGATAACCTCTCAGGACTAGATCTAGGCCGCTCTCAATCTCAAGAATGAGCGAGCAAAGAGAGAGAAATGAGGAAGCACGTACACGTTCGCAGGAGGCGTACGCACCCTGCGATACAGCAGGATGGACCCATCACAGAAGTTGGGTTAAAGCTGCAAAGAAGCCTGAAAAGGTTCGCCAGTCGTATTTCCCATGAAATTGAAAGTTCTGCCGGAACTGTGCAGGATGACCCAGACGACTGCCGATCTCTCAGCTCTGGCTTGGTTCCCAGACGCGCGTCGTTCATGGTCATGACGCTGCTCGGATGAATTTACGAATGCACATGCGCCACACCAGATCGGCGATTGAAGGGCGAGACGGTAGCTGGGATGGCTATTCAATGCCCGAATCTTCATGTCCTGGATGTGCTGGTGTCCATTGGTGTTTCACGTCGCTGTTGGTCAGCTACAGATTTGTTTTTTTTTAACTCAAGACTTTGCCTGCTTCCTCAGCCCCCCCCCCCTCAATTTCTCCCGTCTTCTTTGCTCTCGCCGCGTATTGTGTCAGTGCTTGTCTCGTAATATTTGTATACCCGTAGCTCCATACCTTACGTGTTACGTGTGCATCTGCTTCAAGATTTTCGCATCAGTCTACGGAAGATGCCGTCTTGCTGTTAGATTTTGCACAGCTCTTTATCTTTTTAGACAGTTTGCGACAGTATTGAACTTGTTTGCTTGTGCATTCGTCATTTGTTCACAACGAAACGTTTTTGTAGAATCTTGAATGTAGGATTTGAACCTGTGCATGACTTGCTCGGCGAAAATATTTTATGTAGCCTCTATTTGGCCAACGGCTCCTTCTATTTGTGGCATCTCTACTGTGATGCACTAAAGTCAAGGTAGTCAGCTATGCAGCGCAGGTATGGCCCAACATAATGAGAACTCTCTCTGCTGCAGAATGCGAGCCATGTAAGCCCCATACCCCTTCAGCGTCTCTATCGTGACCCCACTTTGCAATGCGCCGATGACTCTCGCTGCTTCATCATCGGCTGCTTCTGTTCTGTGCTCAATTCGTCTCGCAACAGCCGACATCCGAAAATGAAGAGATTTTTGTTTTTCCTATTTTCCTTCTTCCAAACTTTGGTTTTGTGTCCCGGAAATAGTTTATTAATTGAGCTTACCAGCACCACGACGACTGACGCTCCGGCTTTGGCATTGACCACGCTGGCACCATACGTGTTTTATTTCCAAATTTTTTCCATAGTCTTCGGCGTCATTTCCGTTTTCGTCGCTGTCGTCCTGCTCATTCTCGGCTACTGCCACCGTCTGGGCTGGGAGGCAAGGGCGCGCAATCTGGTACAGGTCGATCACGGGCGTTGTCGGGTATCCAAGCTGAACTTGTCTTATCAGGCGTCCGACCTCAATACTCCTTATCAGCCAGCTCACTGTGATCACAGTCTGGGATATCCTGAAATGTCGGCCGCCATTCTTTGCTGCAAGGGGTGATTATCGAGTGATCAGATTGATTTGATGTCTGTGCTACGTTCACCGAGTATTTGCATGCATTAGTTTTCGTTTTAAAAATCGAATCGATCCTCCGTACGATGCAGTAGGATACACCTCCTGTGATTAGCGCAACGCCTGCTGTAATTTGACTTCTACCATTCGACTCGACTGCTGAAATTACTGCCAATATCCACAACGAGGGCATGGCTAATTTGATGCTAGGTGCTGGCCAGCGCCCGTTTCCGTGTTCGGAATAATGGGGTAATGCCCAGTCTCTTCCCCCCCCCCCCCAGCAACAACACCCTTCCGTCCTCACAGGGAGCCAGCAAAAGTCTTTGCAGCTAGACAGTACAGAAGGGAATGATTGATTGATGGTACTCGGAGAGCAACACCGAATGCTACACAGCAGAATGGGCGCATGGGAGCTCTCCTGCGTGTAGTAAGATTAGGATTGTTCGGCTATGTGGATAGTTGGGACAGTCGGGATAGTTGGGATAGTCATTCCAGTCGGGATAGCTGGGGTTGGTTAAATTTCGTCTAAGCCGGAATCAACTTGTATTGGGCGGTTGGCGATCGAAGCAGACGCATTTCTTTGACTTCCTCATGCGCAGGTCGGCGTTTGACTGATAGTGACTGACGCGCGTAGGTACTATCTGTTTTCTTTGGGAATGTACGCGCGGCCTATGCGGTAACGTCGTAGTTCCTATGGGCAATCCATTATTGGGACAGTCGGGATAGTTTAGTTAAATTTTTTCCAGGCTGAAATCTCTTTGTATTGGGCGGTTGGCGATCAAAGCAGATGCAGCTGTTGACCCAATTTTGCTTCAATCTGAAATTAGAATCGGCAAGCCGCGCGGGTCGCTTTCATGTGGCAGTCAGAAGGAAATAGTAAAAAGTGGGGTAGTTAGTAGCGATCAACGGCCATCGCAGGCTGCTGGTCTCCCAGCACTTCTTTCCGCGATACATTGGTTTGTTTTGCAACATTCGCATAAAATTATACACTGCAACCCTAGAACTTTTAATGTGCATTTTTGTGTCGTCTTTCCTGACTGTGACTTGGTCTTTATCTTATTGTGAGCAGAAGAAAAAATGACGCGCGTAGGTACTATCTGTTTTCTTTGGGAATGTACGCGCGGCCTATGCGGATTTCGAGGAAATACGGTAATGTATCGTGCTTTTCTTCTTTACACCGCATTACACTTTCTTAGTAGCATGACCATAGAGTGCCTCGTGTGCTACTCGCTAGTTGCCCTCACTGAATGAGCGGTGTTTTTCGAAAACAGTGCTTCGGAAAAGCCAAGACTAGTAAGAATATTTTTTGTGTTCTGTGACTTTTCGCATAAGTAAGCCGGCCTTGAAGAATTGAGTGACAATGCCGTGGCCGATTGGAAAACTGGCTCCCCAATTTGAAGGCATGGCAGTGGTGGATGGCGAGTTCAAGCTGATCAAGCTGGCCGATTACCGCGGCAAATACGTGCTCATGGTGTTCTACCGTCGAGACTTGTAAGTGCGCTCTTGTTTTCTGAGCCCTCATGATCAGATAACGATCGATGTTCCTTTTAGCACATACCTGTGCCCGGCCGAGATCACGGCCTTCGACGACCGCTTGAAGGACTTTGAGGCTGTCAACTGCCAGGTGATCGCGTGCTCGACGGACAGCCGATTCAGCCACTTCGCCTGGTAAGATTTGGAAATATCCTTGGGAAAAAATCTTCAGAATCATCTTTTCAGGACGCAGGTCAGTCGCGAAGATGGTGGCATAGAAGACGTGAAGATCCCATTGTTGGCTGACCCAACTCACGAAATCTCTCATGCTTTCGGTGTGTTGAACGATGAAGGTGGATTCTCGCACGGGTAAGATCTGCTTTGAACTTCTCTCTCCTTCGACCACACACCATTTTTTCAAGGGGCTCGTTCGTCATCGACGCAAAAGGTGTCTTGCGGCAAGTGACGATCAACGACATGCAGGTGGGACGCAATATCGACGAAGTGCTGCGATTGATACAAGCCTTCCAGTATGTGGACAAGGTCGGCGAAGGTAAATGCAGCGCCATCTTATGTTCTGCTGCCTGTTCAGGATAAAAGTCTTTTTAGTGTGCCCCGCAAACTGGCGTCCTGGAGGCAGCGGAATCAAACCGCTGCTGAAGAAAACGGACGAAAAGAAGTAATGCGACTCGATGATGCGCGATGTGAAAATGAGTTGATTGGATCGGGTGATTTTGCAAAGTTCGGTGATGCATTTGTCCGCCACGTGATGTGATAGTGTTTGGAATGTATACTACTAACAAGAGATGATTTGGTCGCAGAAAGATTTCAAATAGGTGAGAGATGATTACTCGGGAGACGCCTTTGACCATGATTGTTATCCTGGTTTGGTGTCAACCCAGTAGCGCTTTGCGGCCTGATTTTTACGATGTGCGCAAGCTTTGACTGTGCGCAAGGCGTACTTTGAGTTGGTCCCTCGCTCTTGACATCTTCCAAGATAGTAAACAAGATTGAAAAACATTGCGGGCACAAAAAGTAAGCACAACCTCACGAGTGCTGCAGCAGAAGCGCATACAAAGGGAAGCCGTAAGATGAAAACGCTGGTCGAGGGTAAATTTGCACGATATATTCGATCGATACGAGCTTGCGTACCTATAGCACCTGAGCCTTCAGTGATGACTTCGCATGCTCCTCAATGTCCTGACTGATTGACAATGAAAACAGCGAATGCGGAAGCCTTAAAGTGCGCTTCCCTATATGGAGCCCCGCCCCATGAATTCGCACGACTCATCTGACATTTACGAGTAGGCACGGCATCAAGTCATCGAGACAACCAGCTTCACACGCCATCAAAGCACACACCAGATCAGATCATTCGAGATCATCGATCACCAGCCGTCGCGATCGACCCGTTCACTTGCGTTGTGGCGGCAGGTAGACGCTGTCTTGCTGCGGGGGAGGCGGCGCCGGCTTCTTCTTTTCGTCCACTTCGTATTCTTCCACGTTCTTGCTCGGTTTCGGCGTCGACTGCGGCTCGGTCTTGACGACGCCTTCTTTGGGCTTTTGAGCTTGGACGTTACTCTTCTTGGGGTCGAGGTAGACGCTGTCCATGATTCGTTCTTCCGGCTCAACGCTCGACGACTAAACGGGAAAGATTGCGGACGATGAAACAAAAGCGACCGATCTCCACAATGACTCGGAGCAGAATGAACTGTTCGATGGGACAACGAGCACACTGCAGTGTGACTGCCGCAGTGTGAAGTCTTTACATTGCTTACTGTAGAATTTGAGTGTTTTGTTAACGACTATATTTCGATCTCAGGGTTGAGATGACTGTGAATTGTTATACTTTAGATAGGAAGGATATTCGAGGTTCCTGAATCCTGAAGCCCCAATATGTACATCTTCGCAGTTGATGTACATAATAGGGGACCATCACGTTATACTCAAGCTCATGTCCTCCTGAAAAGCACTGATACAAACACAAGAAAGGAACTTACGCCTATTCTCCACCCAGCTATCATGTAAACTCGCAAGATCATCTCTAACCGATGCCCTTATGTATATGCTCGGTAATCATACTATGTAGTTCTGATCATACCTTGACCGTAGTTTTGTGCCATTACTGTAGTCGAATGGGTGTTATTAGCTGGAAAATTCTCTGTTCATTGATCTCGAAAATTCAATAAGGTGAGGCAAAGGGATGTGCTCCAGCAAACTGGCCTAAACAACCATTGGAACATATTGTGATATGGCTTTTTGGATTTGGCGCACAATTAAAGTGAGGAGTTCTTGTTATGTCAGGATCAAGCAAGCAAGCTCATTAGGAATAGATACGTTTCATCTAATTGATTCTACCATCAGACTTTCTGGACCTTGACTGGATTTTATTTTGTAGATTCGCATGAAGACTGATTAGGCATGGGCACGTGCATTATCCTGTTTGACATATTGACTTTAGCCTGCATTCTAGTTTTCTTATTTGCACCGATTACCAACTAGTCTTACTATAGGCCTGTGTATTAGGAAGGGTACATAAGGAGGAGCACTGAGCATGTTGCGTCAGTTCGTGCTCGTCGATTGCTCGAATAAAGAAACCACGCCACTTCGCATATTCGTTATTTCGATCATTTTTTTTCTTCTTTTGTCAGTGGCTCGTATCTTCAGCGCCCGTCGCAGTGCAAGATACCAGCCGTACCAGCGTACATTGGGTAAGCATCATTGAGTGTGGTGTAATTAGGACTGAGGGCTAGGAACATCCCAGCCCAACTACATCACAATATTACCATTGCCAAGCGCATTCCCACGACCAGTTGGCTCCCGAAGAAAGGACAAAATGAAAGCATTCTCACTTTTCTATACGATACATGCCCTATTATTGTAAGCATGGTTAAATAACACATCATCGATACAGAAAAGGAATGCTAGTCTGGGTTGTCAATTGAGACATTAGAGTGGCACTTCGGATAGCTGCTCCTCTTCCCCGCCTTGGTGAAAGCAGTGAAACAAACATTCGGTGAACGCAAAAAGTTGAAATCGTTATCACCGCATTGAAGGAACATGCACATACTAGTAGTCCCATCAATCTGAGAGTCCCGTTGACTCGTCGGTCTAAACAGGAGCAAATTAACACTGAGTTTGTGGACATTTGGAACTCATAATTTACATTGCGATACCAGCGACTGACCTTGCGAGATGGAGTGTGTGGTCTGCTGGGGTTCTCATCATTCGGGCAACCATCCTTCGTCATTCCTTGAAAAATCTTTTCTGGCAGCCAGTCGCATCGTCTGGCTGGACTCCTTAAATAAGCGGCCCCTCTCGACCATTTTCCCACGCACAGCCGCGCCCTGCTACCTACCAATCTGGCAGACGCATGCGTTCTGCATCTACCGATCTTGGCGCAGACGCAATTGAGACCAAAACGCATATTCCCTATTGCGTCTGTGAGCCAAAGCGTTGGCAGTCTTGGCTTGAATTCGGAGTTGTTCGCCTAAACCTAGCCGCGTTTAATCGCGATTACATACTGTAGATCCACAATGGTCAGCCGAGAACTGAGCTGACAGTGAAATGCCTAGCTTGCAGTGAATGTGGTTTAGGTCACTTTGGCGTGCGATTGTGCAACAAAAGTGCCCAGAATCGGGTCTTGCTCTTGTATAAAAACATACCGTACCCTTGCTGAACTACGCATCCGTGCCCATACCCATTGTGTCATGCACGGGCTGGCTTAAATGTGGCATCAACAAAACTGAAAACAGTTATTTCCGAAAAGTCTGTTCTGGCAGCCAGAAACTTTTAGACCACTTAATTCACACAGTGGCTAGCAATGGCTTAGGATGGCTGCTCTTTTCCGTATTTCTAGGTGGGCGCATCCAGTATTCAAACCCGGGCTGCTTTGTAGAAACCGAAACCCTCGCTGCCATGCACCCTCCTGCATACTAGGCTGTGTGATCGAGTCAGAACCAGCAAATTGCTCTGCGTTGAGACATAAGCCCCACAAGAGCTCTAAAGTACCACGGTTCAGATATTCACTCGCCATTGTCTGAGGAAGTCACTGTTTCGTCTCGTCTGCAATGCCTTAATGTGGAGATGCATCGAGTGGAAACACAGAGGGAAGTTACCGCGTATCAGGCCACCACACGACCTTGCTTGTCGTCAGATCATGCTTGGCTGCTGACTGGTAAAAGGCAAAACTGCCTCTCAAGTAACAGCTGTATACAATTAGCCAAAGAGCTCAAAAAGTCTGGCCAAAACGACAATAAGAGCATGTTCCGCAGTATAGCAACTCAAGCGGTCAGTGAATCCATTCCACGAATCACCCATCTACCCACAATCCCCAATATCACTTCTTCGATGCCGACAGTTGCTTCTTCGTAATCGAACTTTTGAGGCGCAACGACTTTCTTGACCTCGACCTCAACGACCAGGAACCAGATGATTCTTTCGGTGGGGCCGTAGACTTTGCGAGAAGATCTTTCAGAGCACCAGCCACGATGATCAACGATTTCTTCTCTCCCACACTCGGCTCGCCCAAAGACGATTCCTTGCTCAGTTTTGAGTGCCCCACTGTTACTGACCTGGTTTTCGTTTCGGTAGCGATCGAGGATCCGCTCTTAATCACAGTCACAGACGGTTTTTCGGAGCCTTTAGCAGAACGTGCGCTGTCAGGGGCGAAAGCCGATTTCGGACCTGATTTCGCTTTTGCTGTGAAGTGGCGATCCATTGTCTGTCCAGGAGGTGAAATTTCAAGGTCTTTGTCGGTTGGGATAATGATGGACAGATCCTCCTCCTGCTTTCCACCCGCCTTCATGACTGCCTTATTTTTCGATGATCGAATAGACTCGGCCTTATCCCATCCACGTTTCAGGCGCCTTCGCCTAAGTATAATCAGTATGACCAAGATCACGATTACGAGCACCGAGATGACGCCAACCAGAGTCAGAGCAATAATAAGCCATGCCACATTGCCTTCTGAAACGGGAGACATTCTACCCTCTGGAACAAAGTTAAAAACCGCTCGCTCACCTTTCGCAGTCGTAATGTACGTCGCAGTGCTACTGGTCGTTGGTGGTGTGATCGAAGCACCTAGCTTGGTGATGCCGCTAGCCATATTTCCGCAGCCGGCCCCTACGCTGTCCTGCCACGCACTGGCAAATTCATGATGATCAGTGAGGCTCGCGATGAGTTCAGAGAAACTGCGCAGTGTACTCTACAGTGCCAGGAATCCAGGCTTTCAATATATCCAATAGGTACCGCCCAGTGATTACTGTACTCAGGCTGCAGCATGCCTGTTGTTCTGCAACTCGATGGGTATCGCTAAACTCGACAGGACCACTAATCGGATCGAATAGACGTACATATAAGACATGTATCCACAACGAGGGCGGATATTTTGATGTTGGGTGCGAACTGCCTCCGTTTCCGTGTTTGGAATAACAGGGTAAATATGCCCAGTCTGTTCCCTCGGCTGAAATAAGCCCAGCGTCAACATCCCTCCGTCCTCCCAAGGAGCCAAAGGCGCGAGGGAAGCAAAATCCAGCAGGCGAAGCCCGAAAGAGAACCCGACCAACGTATTTTCTCGCACAGCCTCATTGGTCGATCGGATGCTCAGTCCGAGTGGTTATGGCCAGCAAAATGAGATCCTGGTGGTTAGCTATGCTCGCACTCTCCGTTGTCAGACCCAACAACAGCCGAGATGTTCGGATGGACTTAAAGAACCTGTGCATCAACGAGATTCTCAGTCAGATCACGACTGGTCGATTGTGTTGCGTGGACGTGGTCAGGTACTTCCTGGGGCGAATAGAAGAGTACAATACAGTCCTGAATGCAGCCATCACTGTCGACTATGACGGGGCCGTACGAGCTGC
This sequence comes from Mesodorylaimus sp. YZB2_4, assembly GCA_030248295.1. Lineage (NCBI taxonomy): Eukaryota > Metazoa > Nematoda > Enoplea > Dorylaimida > Dorylaimidae > Mesodorylaimus > Mesodorylaimus sp. YZB2_4. Next base: position 126,894 of record JASANH010000744.1, on the reverse strand, counting down.
CGAAGCCTTGGACCATCATTATAGGACAACCGGGGGCGCAATCAAGGGGCGGCTGCACTGTGTGCCAGCTTTCGTCAAGGACAATATACTCGTCAAGGGCCTGCCGACCACCTTGGGCATTCGATTGTTCGTTAATGCGACTGCCGACGAGGACGCACCCGCGGTTGCCAGACTGAGGAAGGAAGGAGCTGTGATCATGGGCAAGGCCAACATGATTATGTTTGCCGCAGGTCAGTGCCACACGTGCTTGAATGCAGTCAAGAGTGCAGCTCTTATCTCTTCAGGCCCCACCGACGTCGGCAGTGAGACGGGGGGACTGGCCAGGAATCCATACGCTTACAGTAAGCCAGACTAGACGGTGCTGCAGCCACTAGCGAGCTTGGTCTGTTTTAGACTTCACTGTGGTCGGCAGCAGCACTGGCAACGCTGTCATCCTTGCCGCCCGACTGGCAGTCATAGGCATCGGTTCGGACAGTGGAGGCTCGGTAACTGCCCCTTCTTCGGCCACGCACGTCGTTGGTTTGCGACCCGCGTCAGGTTCGATGGACATGCGAGACGTGTTCCCCTTACTTGGACAGCCCTTCGACACTGTTGGTCCAATGGCTCTGAACGTAAAAGACGTAATCACACTCCTAGAGGTGCTGCGGGAGGACGACTTTCGCCAATCGGTCAGTCCAGATCGTCGAATTCGGGTTGGAATTTTGCACAGTTTGACATACGGCACTGTGAACGTGAGTGCTCCCCTGCTCGATCCTCCTGGCTACTTCATCACAACCACCTACTCCGTCGATCCTGAAATCCAAGACTGCTTTCGAAAATTTCAGTCCAATTTGGACACCTTATCTGCCAAACACAACATTGGCACGACGATCATCACCGACAACGTCGTAGAACTGGCACGGCCGGTCCTGGATAACGAGAACCATCGGTGGTCGTGCATTGTGTCCGACATGACACGGTTTCTCAAACATCGTCCGATGCGGTCATCCAGTGGCCAAATGATCGGCAGCGCCGATGGCATAGCTCGGCACCAGTCCACTCCAGCCTTCTATCGATCGCTGCTGGGGCTCCTGAGCAAGCGGACAGTCTCCTGCCCCGCCTCGAGGCAGCGCTATGGTCGGAACTTATCCATAGTAAGAAGACGACTGCAAAGCAAAATATTCGATCGTGTTGACGTTGTGGTGATGCCTACGCTGAATTCCCTTCCCTGGCCGATACCTGATCATCGACAGGGCCCAAATTCCATCCAGGACGATTTGCCATATCCTAACTCGAACGGACACCTGCACGATTTGGGTGGCCTGTTCGCCCTGCCAGCCCTGAACGTGCCCTTGTGTTTCTCCAAGCCATATCCCGGAGCACCGCAAGGGCTTCCCATAGGTGGCTACTTTATGACCATGCCTGACCGAGTTAGCCTCATGTTAGAGCTTGCCCGAATATATGAAGAGCAGTTCAAGGAATCTCGATTGCCTCAGCTTATTGCCTAAGGTTGTATAGGACTGCGCAAATGCTTCATTTGGTCTCTCTCGAACTGCAAAACCTTGGCTTCGTGCCTGACTGCTGTTCCTGAGTCAGGAATTTAGTGTTTTCTAAAATATGCGGTATACCATACGTGGTCCCACGAACTTCGTGTTGTTTGTTTGTGTCAGCAAAGATCTTGCGTAAAATCTGACAATGACTTCTTCAAGTCTTCAAGTCTTCTGACAATGAGTTTTTCAAGTCTTCAAATTTTTCAAGTTTTCAATGAGTTTTTCAAGTCCTTGAACAGAAATTTTCACGTTACTGACCCTAGCCGGCCTGAATACAAGCAAATACGGGCCCAGTTTGGCACTTATGCCAGGCCCGCAGCATGTAATGTCTCTATGTGCGTGCTGTCAGCGAAAGATCTCAGGTATTCGTGCAGAGTGACCAAGTGTGGACATGGGGACGAAAAACACGCGAGAAGAGAAGATCGCCGCGAGCAAGGTTTTGGATGCTCCAAGGGAGAATGTGCGCATGCTTAGTGGTCGATGCAGCGCAGTAAGCGAAGGCAAGGTCAGAACCGAGGAAGAACATCTGAAACACTACGCCTTGAAGGTAGGCACTCTTCCATAGCTATTTTTCTGTCGTATGGTGATGGCATGGGGTATTGTATGATCACCACCCCTGACGATGAGTCTGATCTGACCGATGCCCATTTCCCACGCGGTCCAACTCCCTGTTTAGGTCGAAGCTAAGGACATTCCGGGCTACATGAAACTGCTTAGCATTGGATGAGACAGACCGCCAGCTTGACCGGGAACCGAAGGGCGGGTATCTCCAAGGGAAGCAAGACTGGTCAGCCATCGTAAGCGTGAGGCGATGCTGAATAAGTCGTTCGAAGACAACAAAGCGAAGTGGACTAACCCTGTGATGCGAGTGACGAGTCGTCGTGTGCTATGATGAATGTTCTGAACGCAATAGAATTCGGTGAACGAGGAGAGTCGGACTGAAAAGTGCAAGAGCAGGCAAGCAATCATTCGAATACTCAGCAATGATCTTGCGGAATGATCTTCGATATGAAATGGCTTTTAGTTCATATGCATGTTTTATACAGCATATTTTTAATGACAATTTCGAAAGTTCTCGTGACTTTTATTTTATTTTTATTTGTGACGCCCCTTTTAAGTGCATGGCAACGTGCTTGGGTGACGTAAAATAGCATAGCATAGTGCATAGCTTCAACTTGCAGGGTACCGGTAATCCCTCTGCACGTAGTTCGTACATCCAGTAGGTCAAGTTGCAAGAGCCTTGCACACTGTACACTCCCATATGCCCGTCTCCAACCAAGCCAGCAATCACTGCGAATCAGTGAAGGCTGAACCTGCGGTGTGTTCCTTAGAAAACTGTTACGAATTAGTTGTGGTCATGACGGACGAAGCGATGGTACTAGGCGTGGTTCCAGAGAAAGAGGAACAAAAAGTAGCAGGTAGGCCCCAGATTTTGTATCAGTGGTCTGAGAAAAGAATGATGACAAAGTGACCGCAGGTTCCCTGTTTTCTTCGCAGGACGACGCAAGTGGTTTCGACGCTCGCGAAGTGAAAAGCATGCGCCGAATGAGGCGAAACAGAAAAACCGATCGATGAGCGTCTACAGTCTGTTGTGCGGGGCCCGAAAAAAGAAGGAGAAGAAGGTTCACCAAACGGACGATGTTCGGGATCAAGGCGATCATCAAGATGAATGCGAGGAAGAATACGAAGATCAGGAAAGCGAAGACAGCGACGACAAGGACAGCAAGTCTTATCCCGAATATCCCGACGCCGATCGAAGCGACATCATAGATCAAGAGCTGGCTGTTGCCTATGTGGCCGAGCTCGACTCAAACTTGGTCGGACGAGAGGAGCTGGATTTGGGACAGCCACCGGGCGACGTGGTCCTAGAAGAAATGGAAAGCGTGGACGAAGATCCTCAAATCAAGACTGCGCAAGCGGATGTGCACGCCGACTTGAGCCTTCTGAGGCAACCAGACGACGAGATGGAAATGCATCGTCTGATGTTCGGTGCTCAATCATTGGTTCTGCAAAGTAGTGGCCAGGACGCCCCTTCGATCGGCCTGTTGGGGACGGAGTGGGACGTGGGCACGTGCCCGTCCTTCGACCTGTTTTCCCGTTTGGAGGAGAGGGAAGCTGAACCAAAAACGACGGGCTCAGTCAAGGGCGTCGAGATCGTGTCGTCTTGCGAGAGCGAGCCTGGCGAAGGACCGTTGGTGTCGGTGACGGGTGAGAGCACGTGCACCAGCGTGGTCAGTACAGTGACCGATACTGGTTCGATGTCAACCACGGGTTCGGTGTCCTCGACTCCTTCTGCCTCTATATCGTCTTCGTCTTTGATGAATCTCGGGAGCGAGTCAGTGCAGGAAGAAAGTGCGAAGGGAGGGAAGAGCTTGAAAAGCGTGACCATGGACGATGGACCACCGACGCAGCTGGTGAGCCAAGCCGTGCTCTACACTTCGAGCTCGATCGAAGATTAAAGCCGAAAAGAAGAAAGTGATCCCATGTGATTCGAAAAGTTTTTGGTTTTTTATACAGGCCTTTTCTACTTACTTCGGTGCGTTTGCAGTGATTATTTTGACTTGAAGGCGAGTGCATACTGCGAACTAAAATGATCATACTTGACAAAGGTTTATTGACTTTTCCCAACGTTTGCTGCAAAGCCGGGAAGAGTTTTAGCTGTCACTGGCGACTTTGTGACCGTTCAATCCTTGACGATGGATCTTCCTTGGATGACCTTGCACCCCACGCCATGGGCTACTTGTTCAGTGAGGCCTTTCCATCGGGTCCTGTCGTTTAGTGAGGGAGGAAAATAGCATGAGTGTACGTATTTTAATGCTTTGGCGACTAGCTTTGGCGTTAGTGAGACCACAGTCGCTGTCGGCAAGGGGTAGAGAGCTCACGATCAGTCGGCTGCTTGACGCTGCACGTACCCCATATGTTGTCGATGTTTGTGCGGTCTCTTGTCAAACTAAACTGTCAAGCCGCATCACAACTAGGTATACTGTCCTAGCAGCCGAAATCGACACATCCGATCCAGAAACTGATAAAGTTTTAGTCGGGCTGGTGTCCAATCCAAAAAATGATGGCCGTAGTCCAGTTTCTTCAGACTGTTCTGGTTCCTCGCATCGTTTGTGAGGCCTCCCAAAAGGGACATAACAGACCAATCAGCGCGTAAAGTGGTATGCTATATGGATTTGGAGGAACAGTGGTACGTGTATGTATATTGCTTCCTGCTCAATGATTTCCTGGCAGATAAAGTCGATCAACTTTATTTCCGATCCACCAGTCGGATAGGAGTATGAGCCGATCTACACCTCGGATCTGTCGGTCCGTCGATGCGTTAGGTCTAACTTTTGGTTACATGTAGCATGAAGGACTGATCCTGATGACCCCCCGGACTGATGACTGCTACTAGCGAGCACTGATAATATTCTATATCCTCCCACGCACAGATTCGCTGCTCTACGTATTAGCTTGAAACTGTCACCTCGAATGGCATTCTTAATTTATTTATCTTTTCTAGAACGGAGACTGTGAATTTAGCGTCAACCAGTTTGTCGAAATCAAGAACTTGATCCGTGAAAAGACTGCATTTGAACGGAAGCTACAAGACAAGGATGAATGGTTTCATCTTCGCGGCCAGAAGACTGTCGAACGGCCTGAATTGAAAAAGTTCCAACAATTTCATGACGAAAAGTCCAGCATTCCTGCAGCTGAGCGACTAATGATGACTTGGATCGAGTGGATCAATTGCGAGTCATGGTAAAACCCCCAGGAATGATCGTGACAAGGCGAACGCTCAAGGCGAGAAGTTGTTTTGCGAGCTTCAAGCCCTCAAACAGCAAAATCAGTCGGAGTAAGCGATGGAGAGAAAGTCTGCTATTATTGCAAAGCTGAAAGAAGAGCTACAAAGAAGCCAGGGCGCGCTGCGTGTCGTCGAGCAAGACCGCGACCACTTACGAGAAAAGTGCAGCGTCAGTCACGAAAAAATACGACGATTGGAAGAAGCTTTGGCGACTCGCAACAATGAAGGCCCAGGTCAGCCGGAGTCTGGTATTGGTGCGAGCTCGATCGCTGTGATGGGTCGAGTGGAATTTTTGGAGAATCAGCTGTACGAGACGAACAGGGCTGTTAACCAATGCAAAGAAGAAATTGCGAAGCTGCGACGAGTGAACAGACAACTGATCGCAATGTCCGCGTAAGTTTAACATTTATTTGTCTAGTGCAGTGAAAATAAATTCGCAATTACTTTTAAGGAACGGCCAGGGAAATAAAAACCGACCGGCTGATAATTTTCATGCGCATCACCCTTCGTTCGATGTCAGAGAGCGACAGGTTGGAATCGAGTCGGCTGTCCGGTAAGCCATTTATGGTTTTCGAAGCCGAGTACTTTGATTCGGACTTTGGTGTACTGGTCAGCAAACCGAGAGTGTGGATGCAGCTCTGCGAGGTAGTTCTCTAGGCTCTCTACTGTAGGTGGTTAGTTCAAACTTTTGACCAATTTACAAAGCAAAACGAATATTTTATAAATCTTTGATGTATTGACTCGCTATTTTGTTCTGTAGGACATGTGGGGGACGATGAATCGTACTTTCCACTTGTAAATCTTTTCTGTTTCAAATTTTGTTGACTCGAAGTAAACTGGCTTCCCGCTGGGCTGTTCACTTTGAACGATCGCCGCGCCAACCCTGGTCAACGCTTGTCCGTGGCCTCGCAACCAACAGTGTTCGAGTTTCAGCCAGTTTATTCAGTTTTCTAATTTCGAGTTCAGCGTTGTTTTTTATTAATGCTACGTTTTTTTGATAACGTTCTATGATTTTTTGGAAGAAAGTTTTTTTGAGCTGGCTCTTGTTAGAAATAGTTGAAAGATTGCACTTAAAGAAGTCGTCATGGCGCGTGTGATATATTGAGTCCCTGACTCGTTTGATTTGTGATGTGTCCGTTCCATAGTGTGTGTGGTAGTGTAATTTTACGTGTCATATGTTTGGAGGGTGGACCGTATGTAGAGATAGTATGTATGTTTGTTTAGCGGCCGCGGTGGTGCAGAGGTTTGACACTCGTCTCTACGTATTGCTTGGGAGCGAGTTGCTGGGCTCGTCCCGAGCTCGATCCCCGGTGAGAGGTCGGTTTGCGAACCATAAACCCTCCCTGACCGTAATTAAGTGCATATCCCTGTGAACATACTATACATACCTATGTACCAAATTTCAAGTTTTGGGTGGATGCTCGTAAGTCGCAGCTTACCAAGAGGTGCAACCTTGCACCTGTGGAAATTCCACACATGCATTATTTCAAAATCCGACTTTCTCACGACACAAGGGCCACCAGAGGAGATCTATTCGCATAATGTCACGCAGTATCAATCGAGCGCTGAAGGGTTCAAAAACTGTGGATAATAGTGCCATAGGTAGGCCCAGATACACAACGGGTTGCATCACGGCATGAGGGGGCGTAATTATCTACAAATGCTGTACCACTGACCGTTCACATAGTAACAGCCACTTAGTATTTATTTAACCCTAACAGCAGCATGTCGGCATACTGTAACTAAAGTCTTCCTAGAGTTTGCTCCTCAAGTAGACTGACACACTTTCGAGCGCAGAAGTCTCAAACAAATTCCTCCCCTGTGACACAGTTCTGTTTCCATGTTGGACTGGGGATCATACACGCTCACGCAAAGCACATCGGGAGGTCTGATCACACTGGTCATCGATCATCGATCACTCCCTCGAACGCTCCGTCGTCGGCCTACTTTTGTCGTCATTGCAAGCTCTGCAGCACACCGATCATTCACTCGTAGTCGGGCTTGTCCTTGCACTGCATCTTGGCAGGCGAGTTTAGAGCGTGCTGTATTCGGCGTCGGCATCTTTGAGCAGTTGCGCGACTGGGATCTTCCTCTTCATGCGGGTCGTCGTCGTCGTCCACGTCGTTCCACGGCAGTTGACTGGCCCGAAATTCGACCATCACGTACATCAGGCTGAGCAGATCGTCGTGACGTCATTTATCCAGGCGTGAACATTTATCAAAGCGTATCGCACAGTGCCACGAAAGCCGACGCCTTGTCGAGCCGGGCGCAGATCCTTGTTCAACACGTCGCTCGAGTAACGACGGGCCGAGCCGAAGTCGAGTATGTAGACCACGCGGCGGTCCATGTTCGTTCGACCGATGGCCAGGTTACCGGGCTTGACGTCGCGATGGATCTAACCAATATTGTGCAGATCCTCTAAGGCCTGAATTGAAGAGCAAGCGTCAGACTGGAGCAGCCAGCAGTCAGTGGTTTTCTTACCTCAACGCACTGAACGGCCAAGCGGGCCACGGTGGCGTGCGAGAACTTCCGGTCGGGACGGGATCGATGCAAGTCTGACAAACTACGGCCAACCAGCGTCATGACCAAGTAATTGCGCTTGCCATTCTGGCGGCCGCAGCCGAGGAAGGCGCACGCATGTGGGCTCAGTCATCGAAGTTGCATCAACACGAACGCCTCCATTTTGAGCACCGAATTCTGGTCGCAAGCCTCGATCTTGATGGCGCAATCGTCGTTCGTCTTTTCGTCAATGGCATGGTACACCGCCCCGAAACCACCCTCGGCCAACTTTCGTATCACTCACCTGCCCACTTTTTGGTCTCGCTCCAGTTGCACATTCACCATGCTGCCGCTCGTGGATCAGACCAGCGCCCAACCGATCGACTCTTGCCCGCTCGCAGCGACGACTAAAGGCCACAGAAGTGTAAAGGATCAGCGTCGTTTGGGTTCAGCAGTCCTGGAGCTGATGTCTAACTCCCCAGTCAGGGACGGTTTCGTGATGAAGCTTTGACATCCCTCACAGCCACAACACGGTTGGAGTGATCGAAACCAGGCTTGACATTGGGTCACGAGGGAACTTCATCCATCAGCGCACCTGAATCATCTCAATCCGTTCTATTGATTCGCTTATGATTAAAATCTTGCGCCAACGCTTAAAAACACCAGAAAATCAAACAGACAAAATCTGAATGGGTATGCTACGCAATCTCTTCCTTGGTCGAGTTCACTTCGTAGTCATTCTGTTTTGCGTTTATAGGAACTGCACGGCTCGCTACATCACTGCGCATGTTACGACGGTCTGCGAAGATATCGGAATCCTCTTATCTCTCAGTCTCTCTGTCTGAAATCGTGTAACAAGCAGTACCAGCCGCAGACCATCAATCTTTGCAAAATCCCGCTCTTCACCTCCATATCTCATGTACTCTTCCTTCTCAGTTCCAACTTACATATGGCAAATCGAACAAATAAAAACGCATAGAAAAGCAATGACGATTCTGACCAAATAGGCTCAAAATACATAGAGCGCACAATAGCGATTAGATAGCCAAACTTGGTACTGCGAAGAAAAACCATCAACAGTCCTAAATTTGCTCCTACACCAATTCCTTCCCTCGTCAGTGCGCGTGCAATAGCCGACATGTACAATAGCCACGCGCACGTATATTTCGTCCACACAGTTAAAACATAGGTCAGGCTGCGGCAGTAACAAGTACATATGAGACCAAGCTAACCCCATAAAATAAAAGGACACAATCAAACGCATTAAAAAAGCAGGAGCCAAACAGGGTTCTGCATGTTCAATACAATACAGGCGTACGAACTAAAAGACCATTTTTGACCACCTTGTCATTCATGTGGCCATTTTATCGCTCTTGCAAACGCCTAGAAAACAAACCGTACGCGCTTGGTCGAAAAAAAAATTCTGCTGCAAGTAAAGCAGCCCGTGTAATTCATAACCGCCCACAGTCAAGACTGGTCCTTTCCTACTGGACGACAACTGAACGCACACACCAAAATCATCATGTTCTGCAGAGGCCAATTCAACGTTCTGTAGCATAGCTTGGCTTGTCGCCCATCATTGTGCACTCTGGATGATTCGACATTAGTTGGGCTAACAAAAGGCTCAATCACGGGTCAGCAAGGCTTCTTTGAATGCCCATGAAATTGTGTCATTTCTACTCCTAGAGTCCTACGCCGCAACTCTGACTATACATGAAAGTGAATAAGAGGAAATTTACGAACAAATAAAATATAGCCGCAACATGGCAGTGAAACAAAGACTTCAGGATTACAATCGTGATCACATCTGGTAGATTTACGGTTTTTGCCATATTTTTTAGATGCATCCGTATACTTGTGGCTCCATGGAATTCTATGTGCCAAACCTAGACGTCATAAATAAATGACAGAACTAAATGTCTAAAGACGGAGCTGAGGGCCCTAGCAGCAAGCTCCGCTCTAAAGCCCCCCATTGCAAATGCCGTGCCATGGGATTTTAAAAAGTAAGGAGACAAAGATTGGTATCGCTTCGCTTCATACCATGCCTTAGCTTTTGGCCTGCCGATCAATAGTTTAACCTTAGCTAATGCGTTTCTGTATGTGCCCTTCTTTGTACCAAATGCGACGCCCTTAGCCAACTTCAAAAAGCCTTAGGCATGGATCCTGACGTGATGGAGGTACTTCGTTGCCCGACTGATATGGCTAGTAGCCGCAGCCTTTTAAGGCTCCCTAAGCATGTGAGAATTACTCTGTACTGGCATGTGAGAATTACTGGCTGATTCTTTTCGACCTCGTAAGAAACCAGCGTTTTGATTCACGAGCTTGGCGCCAAGATAGGCCATGGTCGAAGTGGGCTTTCATAGCGCGCGAGACTACAGCGCGGTGTAGATATAGTTCTATCGCTTGAAACGGAGGCAACTCATGCTGGATCAAACCTTTCAGCTCATTTTTGTTCGCTTTAGTCGACACCGCAGCTGCACAACAGTGACATCACGATCGCACGTCACCACGCATCACATTGACGATCTCTCGCATCTTTCATTTCGGGGGCTTCTCTTCTGACTTTGGCGACTTTTCTCCAGCCTTCGGCGGGTCCGCCTTCGCGAGCTTGGCTCTCGATTTTAGTTGCTGAAACGAGAAACTATGCTGGCGGGAAACCTAGAGAGACGATATTGCTCGCAGTTACCTTAATCTTGCATTCGCCGCTCTTTTCGATCAGCAGGACGCCACCGTCGTTCTCGAACTGGTTGCAGTAGTCGGGCGCCGTGAACAACGTCATCATCCGACCATCGGCGAAGAATTCGAAGCCGTTTACCACCACCTGAAAATAGCCTGCCACGTACCAGCTGTAAGAGAACGAGAAGGCTCCCGACTGTACCTGATGCGCGCGCACGATCATGTCCAGCTGCAACTCTTCGCATTTGTCGATGACCGCATCCGATCCGAACGTGTACGATACACCGCGAGTACTTGGCACGAATCCTTCGCCAAGAAAACGCGTTAAAGTCTTTGAAGTCTACTAAAGGCCAGGTGGGTAGGACTCACCTTTTGTGTCCCGATTAGGGTCTGGGTCCGCCCACAGCAGATCGATCTCGATGCCCTTGTCTGGAAACTTTGTCAACGGCCTTTTCACCTGACGAATCTGATCCAAGCTCTTCAGGTCGGGAGAGATCCCACCGTGCATGCACAGAATTCGCCCGTCGATCAACCCCGCCAATGGCATTTGGCTGAACACTTTCTGAAACCAAGGTCGACGTCGCGAAGGATTCTTTTCCACGAACGAACGAGACTTACGTTGAAGAGTTGCCACAACTGGAGGCCTGCGTCGAGCTGAGGAGTGGCTGGGAAGTGCTGCTGTAGCTCGCCCTTGAACCCGTACACGTCATTGACTGGCTTCGTCTCGTGGTTGCCGCGCAGCAAGTAGAAGTCGTCCGGATTGAGGTATTTGAGCGCAAACAGGAGGCAGATCGTGTCCACGTTGTTTGGACCGCGATCGACGTAGTCCCCTAAAGATAAGAAATTCATGTTGGAGCAGAACCTTCGTATTTGTAAAAAAAGACGCGACATTTGGCCTTCTTCGCACTCGACTTACCCAAAAACAAGTAACGCATCTTGGGCGGCCAACCGTGCTGATCAAACAGGCGGACGACATCGCCGATTTGACCATGGACGTCTCCGCACACCGAAACAGGCAACGACACCTCGACGAGCATCGGCTGATCTCTGAAGATAGGCCCGACGGCGAGCAGCAGGGTCGTGATATCTTGGGTCGACAATCCGGATGTCGTATGTTTGGTCACACTCCGCTTGATGGCCTTGACGATGTGAGTGGCGGTCTTTTTGCATTGGTCGGGGGGCAGCGGCGGCGGCGATGCCATTCTTCTGTACTTTGTCGTCCCAGGTAGCTCGATCAACAGGCAACCGTCCACCAGCCGTGCAACTGCCCAGAATAACATCGGGATCATCAGTCCGCGAGACCTATGAAAATAATGTAAAGTGCGTACTATCAGCTTAGGGGACTGTATCACCAAAAAGCGATTAGCCGCACCACTCATCGTTAGTAGCAGCATTGCTCGAGTCAAACCAATTTCAGACAATCTGTCGGGCTATCCAGCCGCGAATAGACTTTGCAACAAAGAGCCCTCTTTCGCGGTGAAAGTGACAGATTCGGACGTGATTCTCACCATGAGATTTTATAAGGGCATTGTTTTCAGTTTCTCCAACACAGCTCGTAAGCTCAATGCAGAAGTGCACCAAGCTGGGTCGCAAGGGTGCTTGCACAAATGGCCGCTGAAGGATAGATTCTAGAGGAGAGCTCAAACCGAATGCCATGAAACTTACCGTTAGCAGGGGCGAGAAGCCAGAACTGTGATAAAAATTGCAGACACTTGAGAGCCCCGTGCATCGATCGCCAGCACACATCCTCAAATTCACAGCTTTTATTCTCCAAAATTTCAAAAAACGAGGCCGCCTCAGCTTTAAAACCCATCACGCTCTAAAGGAAACACTGCCTTGCAAGTCTTGTCCGATAAGAACATGTACAGGCGAGCACTGTACATATTGCTGTAGGTGTGCAACAGTACTCATGGATTAGCAAAGTTCAGGGACATGGGACGCGGAGACTCATTTGATTCGCAGTGGTAGTACTTCGTTGAGCTCTCCATTCTAGGAACATCGACAGTGAGGCGGGTGACGGTCGACTCATCCGCCGCCACTTTGGCGGGCTAGAGTCTGGTGTGGAACTGAGATAGCACCAACTCGGAATGCGTTTGTTTCGGAGAAGCAATACACAACAGACAAGCATGTCACAAGAATTTCAAATGACGATCACGATCGACTCGCTACTGTCCGCAAAATCGTCCCATCACCAGTGGCACCAGAACTGGACTCTCGATCACCACGATCCAGACGAACGGATGATCAGCGACAAAGCGCTTCAGCTGCGGATGCACACCGCGCGACTCGATACGAGTGCAGACTGGACAAGGCAGATCGTCTGCCATGGTCGGCGACTTCTTTCGATCCTCCTTTCCAGATGCCACCTTAGAGATGGGTTGGCTGGCACTTTTCTCGGGTCCACTTCCACTAGCCTCCTTTTGGCTGTCACCTTTCTCTTTTTCGCTTGGACTTTTGCTGCTAGATCCCTTTTCGCTTCCTTTCTTTCCGCTTTTCCTGGAGAAACGCGAAAAGATGGACGCCCTAGAAGACGCCCTTGTCTTGCTCGAGACTGCACTTGTCGTCGACGTCGTCGGCAACGTCGGAGTAGGAGTCGTAGCATTCTCATTTTTGCTACTCGTATTGGACGGCGAATTTGCATTTTTTCCCGATTTTGTAACGACGGTGTCATTTGACGTTGAGGGCACACTCGAAGATGCATTTGTTTTGCTCGAAACTGCACTGGTGGTCGTCGAAGTCGGCAGCGTCCGAGTCGGAATCGCGGCGTCGTCATTTTTGCTGCCCTTATCAGACGGCGAATTTGCCTTTTTTCCCGACTTCGTATCAGCTGTGTCATTTGACATTTCGACAGTCTTGCTCGTCGTCAGTTCAGCCCGTTTGCTCCCGCTGTTTCCATCTGCGATCTTGCTTGTGCTGAACGTTTTTGTCCAGACAGTTTTTCCCTTCTCCTTCAGCTCGGACTGTTTCTCTGCTTCGTCTTCGATGAGCTAGAACGAAAAAGAGCTGAGCTTCGAAACATTTAGATAAAAGAGTTTTGGGCCGTAGTCGCTTACCAGGAAGCATCCAGCATGGACGGCGTCGGTCAAACACGGGTTTTCGTAGGCGCCTTTTTTGGTCATCTTACCTTTCGGCGCTTTCGATTTCGGCGTTTTCCGAGTAACTACGGACTTGGCAGGCTCTTTAACGACGTCATTTTGTTCTTCAGCAGCGAACATGGCAGCGAGTTCAGCATTTCTGGGGTCAACGAGTGCATTCGTTCCGAGGCTCTTCATGCCGTCAGCGAAATCTTTGTATCGGTACTCAAGTACCATCTTTGGAATGACGATCTAAAAAGAAGGAAGAGTCAGTCAGTTTTAGAATCGTGAGTGATAATGGATACTTACTCGAACTCGTTGTGGGTGAACGCATTTTTGAATGCGACTGGTGAACGTTGCGGGCTCAAACTTTCTTTCCATCATTCTTAGGGTACCTCGCTCCTTCGGCAGCATAAAGTAGACGGCGAGCTGCGAGTCGGACTTGATACTCGGCTTGAGCGGAAGGCGCAGAAGTTGGAATTCTCCATCCTCGTGGTAGTAGTAGCAGAAATCCGTCTCGTCATCTTCGCAGGTGTGCAGCATCGGCAGGTTTGGAATCAGTTTTCTGCCGTCGTAGCTCAAGAATGGGTGGCCGGTCGATGAGACGTTTTCTGCTCGGAAGGCCCTCTCCATTTGGCAACGGAACCCGCACACGTTGATCAGAACGAGTCGAGGGTCGGCCTTGTTCAGGAAGAACGTTTGCATCTTTCTCTCGGCGTAGTCGTACAAAGGGGCTTCCATGAAGCCGACGACGCGCTTGGCCCAAGCGTTCAGATCGTCCATGACTTCTTCTCGCTTCTTCTCGCTCCTGTCGAACGGTACCATTTCCATCATTTTTCCAGAACGCTCATTTATCAAATCGAACTTTCGACGGTATTCGGGGCAGTAGGCGTCCGTTTGCTTCTTCGGGGCGTAGAGCCGGGTGCCGAACCGCCAGCCACGTTCTGGGCCACCGAGAGCCTGTGGAGAAATGGTGGCAGTCAGAAGGAGGAGGGCTTCTTCGACGATACTGTCTGGCAGCGTGGGAAAGAGGACAGTTCGCATTTGGGCACGGGTTACATTCTTCGCTGCATCGTAGTAGGGACCGAATGAAACTTGAAGTGCAGACGGGAAGGCCAAGAAGGTCTTTCGGGCGTGCATGGTGCCGCGCCAACGATACACGTTCAGAGCGAAGGAAAAGAAAGACCTGCGTAAGGCTTTAATAAAACAATGAGAAAGAAATAAACACACGGGACTCACGTCGACTGAAGAGAGATCAGGATCGGTTCTCTGGTGGGCATCGGAAGAGGAATGGCTCGCAGAGATGTGTCCACTTTGCTAGTTTTCTCTTGTTTCGACGGTTTCTCTGACTTACTTTTTTGTCGTCGGCAGCAGGTACAGATCGAAATGGCGAGCACGAAGGTCAGGAAGGTGGCGAACATTGGCGCGAACGGTTCGAATAAACTGTCCGAAGGCTCGGTGTCCAGCACACGCAGCGGAGCCATGGCGCAACGCGATGCTGCGGCGTCAAAATGTGCGATTACGCGAAGGTTTGCGACTGGCAAGGCAGGATTTCTTACGACAAAGGAATCCTGTAGCGTAAAGTACGCGCATTAGTAACGTTGTTGGTAGGTATACATATTTCTGCTGGACGCCAAGAAAGCGTTTTGTAACCACTCGTTTACTGAACCACGCACCCGACGGAGACACGGCACACTCTCCAAGAACAAGGCAGACATCCCCCTTATATACCTCCCCAGTGGATCGCTTTGCATAAATAAACAGATCACCCGTATATCACAAGGACTGGTCTTCTGAGCCTTCGATTGTACTTTGATCGGGCGACCTGGCATGTTGATGGCATCGTACCTTGATAACCGGTAACCGGCATTGACTTGCTGTACCTAGGTGGAAGAGTAAACACTGCACCCTTTACAGTTTGATCGATCAGCCAACGAAGGCAACCAAATACACACCCTCCCCCTCTCTCCCCCAGCCAAACAAGCCTATTACACATCAGTACCAGCATCCCAGCTAATAGCGGACAAGAAGGGAGGTCCCTCGGGCCTTCCTTTTCGACTGGGCTTTCGCCAGTTTCCTGCCTCCAGTCGTTCGTGTTCCACGTTGACGGTACAGGATGAGTCGACCAGAGCCAGGAGTGCAACGCCAGCGGCAGACCGCCAGTAAATCGCTATTAAGACCAGTTCCCACTCTGACTATGAGAACGGGCGACTGAACTGCCGGTCCAAGCCGGAAAAGAAGCGCGGCCTTCCAGTCTGTGTTGCTGGATAAAATAATGCGGAACCAGAGCCTTAACCTACTTTGAGCCACTGCGGCTCCCTCTGAATAGTAAGTTGATAAGTTGGCTTGGATGGTATTATGGTACATATAAATTTTGTGGTCTGATAAAATCTATGGAGTCATCCTTTTTTACTGTGAAACAAGATGGGATATGTCTTAGGACGCGCTTAAATTTACGGATGATCAATGTCAAAGTCAGAGCTAGAAAATTTACAGTTCCTCGCCAAGGTCAACTGTCAGGTCAGAAAATTTGTGGGGGCTGGTCAAGGTCAGGGTCAGGTTAGACAATTTTTTGAGGGATCAGTCAAGGTCAGGGTCAGGTCAGACAGTAAAAAACCCTGGTCATTGAAACACTAGTTACTTACCCGTACTGACAATGAGAGGAGAGATGAAAATGTAGCCATGCCTGGCAGGAGTGAGAGCCCGACTGCTCCAAACCGGTGGGCAAAACTCCGACTGGAGCAAGGATACGTGCGACTATTCTGCGGCTGAAACATCAACCCAAGATCAATAGTTCTCTCCCACTCGCCATAACCCGCCTTGCAGAAAAGAGTGAGGCCACAGGAGCCGAAAGGGCGACAGTCTCATCAGCCAAGGATCAGTAGAGTTCATAGCCCAGTCGTGATTGTATAAGTCCACCGCCCTGAGTCCACCGGTCTGTGATGCGCCATGCTGTTGACTGCGCAATGCATGTCTGATGATAGCCTGCTCCGTTTTGTCGAAAAACCTAGGAAAAAACTGAACTTGTTAAGCTCTATACTACTGTACGTGCAAGCCATAGCCAGGTCAGGCAGCGTGGTGATGCAGTGGGTCAGCAGTGGTAAGTGGGTCAGCAGTAAACCTTGGTTGCCCGTGCACCATGACTCACCAGGACACCGCGTGTTGATGATTTGAGTAGAAAGAGGGAAATCATGATGAGCTGGTGTGGCTGAGTGGCAGGGCGAACTCTGCAGACAGGTTCCGCATCGAGGCGCGTCATTTCGCTGGGTCTTCTTGTCTTGACTTACAATAGCGGATGAATTCCGCTCACTGGTTTGAATGATCTTCTGATTCCTGTCGCAAATGTTCGAGAAACCTTCGACGAAAGAAGCTGCGAGGCTATCAATGCAGTTTCCATGAAACCGCTGTCTAGCTTTTATCATGGCTACAGTTAAGGGCCTGTTGTGTCTCGTCGAGGAACGAAACAGGGAAATGTGACTGGCAGGAGTCAGCCCTCCCTGCATTTAATAACGTGCATACCGCTCCCAGGGTCCGCACACCACAGCTTCAGCAGCGCGATCAAACGCGGGCGCTACTGTGTCTGGTCTCTTTCCTAATATAGCGTCAACGCTGGCGTAAGACTATTCGAGCTCGCTTTCCCAAGAACCTGTGTTCCTTGATCGCCTGTACTTCTACGCTAGTTCACAGCTCACACGGGGATCGTTTTACCTCATGACAGCTCACACGACTTTCGACGCAGCGAACGCGGACATCGCACCGATCGCAGAACATGGCATCGCACTGCACAAGCCTCATCATCTCATCACTGGCCATCACTGCCCCTCGGCCGGCGGCGCTTTTCCTCCTTCGGCAGCTGGCGGCGCTTCTCCTCCCTCGGCGGCTGGCGGAGCTTCTCCTCCCTCGGCGGCTGGCGGAGCTTCTCCTCCCTCGGCGGCTGGAGGTTCGGTAGCTGGCGTGGTCTCGACTGGTTGGGCTTCACCTTCGGCAGGAGCTGCGGCAGGTGGTGGCGGCGGCGGTGGGGGCGCTGCGGGCGCTGATTGCTGCTGCTTGGCGGCTTTCGCTGCGTTGGCCAAAGCGTCGGCGGCCGCTTTCTCTCGGATCACGCGCTCCTGTTGACATTTCACCTGGCAGTAGATTTCGCCCTTCATCAGAACTTGCTTGCCCGGTCCCATCGGCCGTTAGCATCCAGCGCATCGGAAGCACTTCTTTGCAACGTCTTGCCTTGCGTCTAAAAGCGAAGCGACAATGGCGCAGGAGCTCAAACCAAAAAAAGCATCACTTACCGAAAGGCCGTCACCTTCAGGGATCGGCTGCTTGCAGGCATCGCACCGCGGCCGGAAGCGTTTCGTGAAGCAGGTCTTGCAGAAGACTCGGTTGTCGCGGATCTTTCCATGATCGTCGGCGCCCAACACCGCCTTGCAGAGACCGCACGTCAAGCAGTTGAAGTGGAACATTCGCTTTCCGAACTCGCGCGACTGGCCACTGATCACCTTGCTGCACTTGAAGCACTTGGTCAACGCGTACGCCATCTTGACTTCGACCTGGACAAAGCGACAGACTCAACCGCACTCTGGCCTTCACGATCGACGACTGAAGAGCCGCTGATGCTGACTGGTGTCTGGAGAGAGCTCTACTGGCACCGTAAACTGGGACACATATCACAGGGTGAAGCAGGCCACAGTTTACAAAATGGTTATTATAACACTGCAGTCACGTCACGGATGACGTACTGGTCTCATTTGCTGCATCTTGAGTCATGTTCGAAGCAAATTGGCACATCGGGACTAACTTACCTAATTCGGCCACATTAGATGACTATAGACAAGATATACCGTCTTCCAAGCCCCAGACCCCACGAAAACAGGACAACGTGCGCCGTGCTGGTGGACTAACGCTCAGAGCACACTGTGCCCACTGACTAAAAGCCGGAAGAAAACTTTCACTTTATTTTTTATCCAAGCACAATATTTATAGTCTGGCGGGCACATGACAAGTCCAGGTCCATATATGTAGACCTACTGATTTACCCAAAACTATCGTCCCTCAAGTGTTCGCAAAACCTTCAGTACGTCAGGACAGGATCAAACATAGGCTTTGCTGGCATGCCGAGAGACTGTTGAAGGTGAAGATACTTGCATAGAAACTTGCAAGTATTCTCAGCTCCTTCACCGTCTTTCTGTCTGTCAGGTTAAACGCCTGTCAAAGAAAACTGTGGACTGAAAGGTAATCAGCAGGGAACAAACACGCAAGCAGCCGGAAATGGAAGTTATTTTGAGGATGTGGGCGTTTCATGAGACAATGCGGGCCGTATCCTTCCGGTAAGTCCCTTTGGTCATGATCTTACTCGGAAGAGCATGCTCTCATTGCAGTACCATCATCGACAAGAGCACAGCCCAGCCAGCCCCGACCTCCGGCAAGCAATCAGGCGGCACAGTCAAGTCGGCTTCCCCCGTGACGGCGTCCCCCGCCCCTGCTAGTACCAAGTCTCCCGTTGCGGCCGGTGCCCCTGGTGGCGAGATGAACTTCCTGGAGGTGTTCGAGGTGAGGACTCGGTTGGGCGAGACGAGGCTGTGTCGGCTGACGCGCATTCCATTTCAGAAACTGAAGCAGATGGGTCAGGGCGTGACGGTGCCGATCGAGATGCTGGACGCCGTGTTCGCGCAGTTGGTGAGCGGCAACGTGGCCACGGCGGACGAAGTGAACCAGGCCAAGGCCCAGCTGAAGACGAAGGCCGACGACAAGGGTCAAGTCTCGTTCCCCATCATCCAAGAAGTGTTCATGAATGTGTTCGGCTCGAAGCTCGGCCAGCCCGCCAAGTGATCTGCGATCGATGATGTGCCTCGGTGGTGACTGTGCATGCAGTGTGTGTCCGATGAGTGCATGTGTCTCGGGTGTCGAAAGTCCTGGTGACCGAGTTGAGTTCCACACGTGCAAGCCATAGTCAGGCGAGGGTGGTGAAACGGTTCGACGAAGGGTACCCGCCGATAGCCATTCATAGAATCCCGCTCATCGTCCAACTTTGCTGACCTTGTAAGAGATGGTTGATACCTCAGAGCTATCGCCCCAAGAGGAGAGTGGCAGGTGCGGGTGACTGTTGGCGGCATCTTTCAGGAGTGGCTTGAGTACATGCTTTTTTTTCGGGCTGCTCAGATCGATAATATGTTTATCACATGATCAAGTATACATATATGCACACCATTTCAAAAAAGGTGAAGTGGAAAACTGAGTAAAAAATATAGAATCTTCTGGCCTACAAATATGGAAAATCCACAAGGACCTACTATATCTATAAACTTAATGTAATGGCAGCTCATGGTCGATTCCCATTCTAGCCTTCAACCCGAGCCAGGAACAAACTGTAAGCCATGTAAGGTCAGCACTTGCCGCCAATCATTCGAATACTTCGTTTGCCTGATTCGATCGAATCTAATTCAGGGGTGCCTATTGAACTGTACGACGATCGATCCGAAGCAAGAATTCTGCCACGCCGATGTAATAGACCATTTGTGCGATACCGAACAGGGGTGCCATGACGGCCATACGACAAATAGCACCTTTGAAGAAAGCCGACATGCCTTCTTGAGCGAAAATCTTTCGGAACGCATCTGGGATTCCAGTATAGGCCGTCTCGCCACGACCGCGTGCCAGCAATTGCAAACGCGTTTTGACCACTGGAAAGAAAACAATTTTATCAGCACTATATCAGAACTCAGAGACTGCTTACCATCGCACGGAGTCACGATCCAAGCAGCAAAGGCACCAGCGGCTAAGCCAGAGAGCAACGAGTGATAGAACACAGCCTCGCCACTACCATCCTTCTTCCTCGGCCCCTGAAACCGAACTGATCAATGTACAGCACAAAGCACCAAAACATAGACTTACCAAGCCATTCAATCGAGCGAACAATGGAAAATAGACGATCGAGAAGCTGACATCGCGAAGCAGAGTGGCTCCATATCCCTTGTACAGCCCACGAATACCTTTCGCGGCCAACAGATTCAAGGCTAATCTGGTCGCGCTCATCTTCGCAGCAGTGCCATCACGGGAAGCTGAAACAGAGGAACTCATATTCAGAGTTAATCCACACCAATGCTGACCAGAACTGGTGCCCTGGGTCGTACATAACCTGGCTACATACATACAATGCCTAACACTGGGGCGCCTACACGGTGGGAGGGGGCGCATGATGCTAGTTATTGCTGACAAATAATGCAACTCACGATCGGTGGGAGAACAGACAATGCAAGTGAATCCAAGTGAGACACCAGTCACCCGAAGAACATACTATAAACGTAAATGCGTGCATGTACATACCCACTGTCAGTCTGAAATCGGTCTGACACACGACAGCAGAACAATCATGACAGTCAATGATCATGCGGGGACATCCCTCCCTCCGTCCTATTCTAGATCTCAAACCGGGTAGCCAGAAGACAGCGCTGACTATCGGACTCACCCCAGGGCACTCGAACACCTTACACTTACCAACACGTCCAGCGTCTTGCATCTGGATTTTCAACAATTCCATAGGTGTAGTGACAACGATCTGACAAAATCCAGCCAATCCACCGGCGATCATTTCGCGGAAAACGGGCAGCTGTCTGAAAAACAAGGGAATACGTAACCGACATAGAACATTAACCAAACACAGGCTCACCCAGATTTTGTCCTCAAATGAAACCGAAAGAAATCGTTGGCCGCCAATTTGATGGCTTTTTCAGGCGTGATCAACAAGATGTTGACGGCACTACCAGAGTACATGCCACGAAAGCCCCCGTTGGCGTAACTCTTTCGAAAACAGTCAACCCTAAATCACAAAGATTGATAAACCCCATAAACCCCGACCTTGATCCTGACTGACTTACATGCCCTTGTACATAGACTCGCCATTTGGACCGATTTGCTGATTCTGCAGTCTCGTCTTGACCAAATCGATCGGGAACACACACGTCACTCCCACAATGCCCGCTATGCCCCCGTTGACAATCTTGGGCACTAGCCTAAAAAAAAAATTCGAAATTTTGAGACACCAAAATGAACGACGACCATACAGTACTTGAACTGTCTCGCTGTTTCGCCGTCACCTTGCGCCTTTGTCATGGTGGGAGGGAGCTGAAAATGAATTATCTGCAAAGCACATATTGATAAAAACAGCAAGTATCTCAAGTTCCATGAATCAGCGTCAAAAAAGGCAGGCGATAAGGTCATCATTTACTTCCATACTATAACGACTGCCAATCAAAAAACTACTAATTAGAAACCGAATAAATGAAGAAAATGACTGTTCATCGTAACTAACGACCGTTTTCTCGCCTCGGGATGCTACTGTAAAGAACCAATGCAGCTGAACCAACGAAAAATGTCAAAATGAACTTGGTTAAGAGCAGAGGCCAACCGACCAGGTGAAACACGTGAATCAAGATTCTATAGAGAAAAGTTCTGTGGCATTCGGAATCATCAGAGAGACGAAGCTTACTCGTAGATCAGAGGACGATAAGCCGAATAGACCAATAAAGCCACGGCGATATTTCGAAGATTTGATGGCAAGTCCGCTCGGCTCCACAACCAGATCAGGGTGCAGACAGCGAAATAATGAACCTAGATCTCAGTGGATACACAAGTGTGGTAATGTAAAAAGTATTTTCTCATTACTTACCAGATTGAAATTCGATTCTAAGCCCATCTGAACGTAGATCCAATCGAAACCAAGTCCTCGTGCACCGACCCAAAATGGTAGCAAACGTGTTGCTATGGCGTCCGCACTGGCCCAGCCTGAAGCGGAAGAAGTTTCAGTGATCTCAAATGAAACCATGAAAATTATGGCTGGAAAAACTTAGTTTGGTCTACCAGTGGAGACTACTGGCCCTTCTTGCAGTTCAGACCCCTCATTTAGAAGTCTGGGATTGGCCCTCATCATTTGCTATTCTATACGGTCGTCTTTTTTCAGAGGAATCAAGAAAGGAGTCTCAAATGCAGGAAATACCGAACTGCGCATCTAAATTCCTCGACAAAGACTTACCAAGAGCAGCAGCGACGTACCGCACTTCGCCTTTCCCAGCCAAACTTCGACTAATAATAACGTACATGCCGACCAAGTCCATAAAGTCTACAGTCGACTTCATGAATTCCTGCACAAAAAATTAATCAGTTTTGCCATTCTGCATTGTTGAACAGAACACGTACTGCAAGAAAGTCGAATCTTTCGCCCTCGTGCTCGATAGTTGGAAAAAAGGTAGCTAGAACCATTAGTTTTCCAAGTTGTGTCAAAAAGTAAACGATGCCAGCTTGAGCACATTTCCATACGCTACTGTATTCGGCTCTAAAAATAGAACAGGAATGTGAATCAGAGAAAACAAAAAATCGCTGACCGCGCCAAAAAGACCGGCCTACTTACAAGCCCGAATATTTGTAAGTTATGGCATAAGGGGCGAATGTCAGAGCCATACAGTTGAGAAAATGGAAAAATGTCATTGTTCTGGCCTTTTTCAAATAAATTCAATATTGCAGATGGCAGAATTTCCAGACGATCAATGATCCAGGGTCAACTGGAATTTTGCACGGCTAACTTAGTGCAAGTCCCCCTTTACCCACGTGGTGGGGGAGGTCGCAGGCACATTTCGACCAATCAGAGAGGCCCTCGCTCCCTGTAGCTCCGCCTCTGTGCGCAAATCAACTCTGGCGAGCAGTTAGTTAGCCGTGCACCGCGTGGCTTTGTCGCTGCTGTCGAATTCTTCGAGTCTTGGAATCAATCATGTTTGGTTGATCGATATGTGATCGCATTTGAGTCAATGATGATTTCTCGATCTTTTCGTTCTATTTATCGCGTTTCCTATTCAACAAAATCGTCGAAGAAACCGATATTAGAAATTTTCACGTCGCCCGATTGCACTTTGTGCCTTCACTTTAAACGCCAACTTTCCCCATATTTGAAGGATAACAATTATCAGTTGATCGAAATTGATATTACAAAGCCGGAGAACGAGCGATATTTCGATCTATACAAATACGATATTCCAGTTCTGCGCGTGAACGGCGTGTTCCATCAAAAACATCGATTTCAAGCCGAATTATTCGAAGGAAAGTTACGCGAACTCGAATCCGATTCGAGATAAAGAATGGCCCGACAGTTGGAACGAGGTTTTGTGGCGGTTCATGCCGGTGCTGGTTATCATCCATTAGTCACTCGTGCGGAAACGTTAAGAGCGTGCAAAGAAGCTTGCAAAAGAGCCCATGTCATCTTGATGGAAAACGATAGCGAATCGTCGGCGTTGGAGGCATGCGTGGCGGCAACGTTGGTATTAGAAGATGATCCGATAACGAATGCTGGCGTTGGATCGAATTTAACTACGGAAGAGAAAGTGGAATGCGATGCAGGGCTGATGGATGGATCAGGAATGCGATTCGCTGGGGTCGGATGCGTTAGGAATGTAAAGAATCCGATAGCTGTTTGTCGAAAATTATTAGAAGTGCAAAACGATCATGGGACAAAAGATGGAAATGCGTTAGTACCCCCAAATCTATTGGCGGGTGAAGGCGCGACTATTTTTGCGAGAAAATTCGGTTTGGATAACGTGACCGACGATGATCTGATA
This sequence comes from Mesodorylaimus sp. YZB2_4, assembly GCA_030248295.1. NCBI lineage: Eukaryota > Metazoa > Nematoda > Enoplea > Dorylaimida > Dorylaimidae > Mesodorylaimus > Mesodorylaimus sp. YZB2_4. Next base: position 102,737 of record JASANH010000744.1, on the reverse strand, counting down.
ACGAAACGAAGCGTAATGGGATTTCGTAAAGCTTTGGATACCGTATCCGGAACCGATGGCAGTCCGAGGAAGAAACATAAAGGTTTATCGGATACGGTTGGTGTTATCGTGGTCAATAATCGTGGTCGAGTAGCAGCGTCGTGTTCTTCTGGTGGGCCGTTATTGAAGTTACCAGGACGTATTGGTCATTCAGCTCAGTTCGGATGTGGCGTATGGGCCGAACAACACAGCGTATCCAAAATACCCGATTTATATTCCATGGCCATCAGTTGTACGGGGTGCGGCGAGTATTTGACTCGGACATCACTAGCCAAGACGATTGGCCAACGAATTCTCGGTCAGTCGGACAACGACAACGTGCAAAGTGTGGCCGACACATTGGGTGGTAGTCTGCGTGTGGATTATTTGGATTCGCCGCTTCTCAGGGAAATGGACGAGAATAGGAAGGTGGCAGGGGCGATAGTGTTAAAGACGGAATTGGTCTCGGAAAGTGAATTCTTAATCGATTTTGCTTACGGACATCGTTCGGCTTCCATGTGCGTGGCATATTCAGTGCCTAATTCTAATGAACCTGATGGGGTTACTATTCGTTGTACGACCTCAGAATGCTCAGAATTTTCTAAAGTAGTCGCTGGCGGGGGTGTGTACAGATTGAAAATGGAAGTAGATGATGAATGAGTATTTTATAATTTCAAATTGCATATGCTTTTTCTATTTTGAGTTTTCTTATGATAAAAACTAAAAGTGTCTTCGTGGCAGTTCAGTTTTGGTTTGAAGTGAAATTCCTCCTATTCGAAGTTTTGATTGGCATGGAAGAGATAGGAATCAAGGTCCTTATTTTAGGTTAAAATGAAACGACAGCATTCGTCAAGTTCAGGGTCTGACGAGGACAGCGAAGATGTGATTGGACCATTGCCAACCGATTCAACACCTGCGAAAAATGTAGAGCAGGAAGCAGCGACCAAATCAAAAAAGCCTAAACGTAAGGATTTGATGATCAGTCATGTTTATTGTGCTGGTTGACCTCGGCCTAAGAAACTCAGAAAACCAGGACAAAGTTTTCTAACTCGAGTCAAGTGTATGACGTATTGTGTGTCTCGTCAGTGCAGAGGGTGGATCAGTGATCTCTCCTGGCTGGCGCAGGAGGCAGGTCAAAAACTCCAACTGGAACAGGCAAGTCTTGCGACTGTACCTGCCGCTGAAACATCAACTGAATGGGTTGACGTCTTTCAGCCAGTGGAGAGTATCAATTATTCTCTCCCACTAGTCATGGCCTACTAGGCACTGGGAGACGTCAACCAGTGTGATTGATGTTTCAGCTGAAGTATACTGTAGTCGGGGGTTTCGCCCCCTCCTCTCCTACGCGCGTCTATCGGTGGGTTTCAGCACTGTCTGTCATAGCAAAAGGGCTTAGCTAGAGGTTTTTGTATGACCTGCAGGATTTCCTTTTCAGATTTGAAATTCGAGGGCACATTTCTGAGAAATATTCCGAAAGCGGAATCGTACGAGAAATCGTTTATGCATCGCGATGTGGTCACTCACGTGGCTGCCACGCAGTGAGTAGGGTGCAATCTTCTATTAGTAAGTGACTAATCTTTGGGTGTCTAGAACCGATTTCATCATAACGGCCAGTGTCGATGGACACGTCAAGTTTTGGAAAAAGTTACACAATGAAGGCATCGAGTTCGTGAAGCATTTTCGAGCTCATTTGGGTAAGTGAGAAGGGAAGGGGATATTAGGAAACAGGATGAGAATGAGCTTGCATTGGGTTGGGGATGCTGTTTAGACGATAAAGAGATTAGGCTATGGTTAGATGCTGGTATAACCAAGCCTGGCCAGCGCGGGACAAAACTCCGACTGGTGCAAGACAAATCTCGCGAGTATACTTGCGGCTGAAATATCAACCCGAGGAACTGACGTGTCTTACCCAGGGGAGATCGATTACTCTCCCCCGCTTGCCATTGCCTCCAGGCGTGAGGGCTGCACTGGGCGACTATGCGGGCGCTGATTAGCTTGACTGCATGAGGGGTGTCTGCCTTTTGCGGCTTGTTATGATTATCTCAGAGGCCGGCATGGTGAAGTGTTGTTGTAATTGCAGTCAGGTGGCCAGAGTTCCAGAAATGCCGTTTGCAAGTCAGGCTCTGTTTCTCTGAGCAGTGGCATCAATATGGTCACCTCACCGAAAAACCGGTTCATGAATACTAGCCTCGGTGCTTGTGACACAATGAGACTTGTAGGGACTTCCTTTTCAGGCCATCATGGTTAGAGGGCCATCTCGTATCCCATAAGTCAATGATTTGTAATGCGTCTAGGTCGATTAATGGAGGGTGATCAGAGGGGCCAGGGGTCAAACTCCCGGGGGATACCCTCCAGAACATGGCTGAAACGTCGTCCTGACGGTGGCGCTCCCAGCTGCCCGCTCTGTGCCCTTCCTGGTAGGAGAAGTAGCTTGGCTGTGTGCCGTTGCGCTTCCGCAAGCAGAAACGTCAGAGGTCACATGACGTGACAAGAAGTTGAAGTAGGAGCTGGGGATCTCACCTGATAGAAGCCTGATGGATGAAAGGAGAGTCAATAGTCTGGCGTGGTCGATTACTGTTGGTCAGAGATAAGACCAGGATAGGAAAAAGGTTTAGGATGCCCTCGCGGGGGAAGTGCCTCCTACTGGAGACGCACAGAGGGACGCTGCTGTGTGTGCTGGTCCCCGCACAGCCTTGCTTAGAGGATTTGACTGCTGGCCGGCTATAGGCAAAAACGAACTTCGGTCCAAAAAATTTTTAAAAGAATAAGAGGAAAGATCCAGGGAGTTTCTCAAATCGCCTTGGTGGACAGCTAGGCCAGCACACAGCTGGGGTGAGAGGCCTGTCCTTGTCAGGTGACTGCGGGGAGAGCCAGAAAGTGTAGATGTTGGAGGAAGGAGACTGAGTATGGCAATCTACTGTCTGTATGTTCATTTTCAACCCCATTGCCAAACGCTGGCAGGTAGGGGGAGGGGGAGGACACATAGTATAAGATTTACCCATCCAGGAGTCGAATATTGGAGGGCATTACCCCGCCTACCCCTCTGCCCATACTTGGCTAAGAGTATATGGAAAGAGTTACAGTACTGCTATGCTGCTTCATCTGTTATTGTAGGCCCCATCATTCAGATGGCCGTCAACTGTAATGGCACGCTGTTGGCAACAATATCAGAAGACAAATCCATGAAAATATTTGATATTGTCAATTTCGATATGATCAACATGATGAAACTCAATTTTTCTCCTCGGGCCTGTGCATGGATCCACAATCCGGCTGACGCGATTGCTGCTGTCGTCGTATCAGATCGGAATTCGCCGAATATTCACGTTTTCGATGGACGTGGCGCTAATGAACCTTTGAAAAGTTTGGAAAAATTACACAATAAGTCTGTTATCCTAATTGGAGTAAGTTTTTTTTTGATCGAATAAGAAGACCGATTTGATTAATTGTCATTTTAGTATAATACAGTTTACGAATGCGCAATTTCTATGGACGATATGGGAATGATTGAATATTGGACAGGACCCAAGTACGATTACGAATTCCCGACAACTGTTCAATGGCGATACAAGACGGACACTGATTTGTACGAGTTCGCTAAATTGAAAGTGACACCGATTGCGATTGCTGTGAGTCCGAATGGAGCCAGTTTTGCCACATTCGCAAGCGATCGGAAGTTGAGAATATTTAAGTAAGGCATGGTTTTTTTGGAGCTTTAGAAGAACTATATTTCTTTGGTATTAGATTCGGAACTGGCAAATTGACGAAAGTGATCGACGAATCGGTGCAGCAATATATTGATGAGAAGGACAAGTACGGGTTGCCGAATCCCGAATTCAATAGACGAGTGGCGATTGAGAAAGAAATACAGCAAGCTCAGAATTTTGAAGCGGGTTTGGGTATATCGCAATTGGTCTATGACGAGAGTGGAAACTTTCTGCTTTACCCGACAATGGTCGGTATCAAGGTGGTCAATATAAAGACGAATCGATGCGTCAGGCTGATAGGTAAGGAGGGGTGAGGGATTGGGTGGACTGTGATTAGAGACGGGCTGTTTAGGCAAACCGGAGAATCTACGATTTCTATCATTGGCATTGTGTCGAGCTGTGCCTCCAGTCGGGGCCTCGAAATTGGGAACGTCGGCGGCAGTAACTGCCGAAATGGAGGCCTCGGACAATCCGGCTTTGCAGAAAGGTACAGTGTGTTCTTGTGTTGTGAATGATTGTGTTAGTGTAGTGATTCAATTTCAGGCGAACCAGATCCAATGATCGTATCCGCTGCGTATAAAAAAGGTCGATTTTATTTGTTCACGAATACGGAACCGTACGAGACGAAGACGACGGATAATGAAAGGGACGTGTTCAATGAGAAACCGAGGAAGGAAGATATGATCACTGCTGTCGAGGTGAGAATTGCTTATTCGTGCCTACATAAGGCATAATTTGATGCTTTTAGGAAACTATCTTATCGAAACGCGTCACGGACACTTGCATTATACACACGACAATGGGTGATATTAATTGCAAATTGTTTCCAAAAGAGTGAGTAGATGGAGTTTCGAAAATTGAGGGATCATATTTTAAAAGATTTTAAACCTGGAAAACCTGGGAAAATGGGAATTTCGGTGTCAAAATCAGGGAAAACTATAAGACTGTGTTCTGAAGTTTTCAAATTTTGAATCGCTTGCCTTTTCTGTCTGCTAGTCATGCTGAAATCAGTAATCAGTTGAAATCGATTTAGTAGCTGGGACCATGTGCAAAATCAATCATGAAAAATCCATTTCAGCTCCTTGTATGAACCCTGCTAAACAAATTTTTTGCTCTAGATGTCCAAAAACGGTGGAGAACTTTTGTACGCACGCTCGGCAAGGATATTACAACGGGCATATCTTCCATCGTGTAATTAAAGGATTCATGAACCAGACTGGGGATCCGACTGGTGAGTCCTGTTCTGAGATGAGATGTGAGTGTGAGCATGGATTGTTTTCAGGGACGGGAATGGGAGGAGAAAGTATATGGGGCAATGAGTTCGAGGACGAATTCCATCCCACGCTCAAGCATGATCGTCCCTATACTGTGAGCATGGCTAATGCCGGACCGAATACGAATGGATCACAGTTCTTCGTTACCGTCTGCCCTACGGTGAGTAAACTTCTTAGGACCAGGAGGATTTCTTTTCTGGGGGTCCTAAATGAATCAGTACCGTAGTTTAGACAGGTTTCTCAATCGACATCGTTTTAAAAAGGCAGATTTTTTAGAGTAGCCGCACCTCATTGCTGGGGGGGGGGGGGGGGGGGGTAAAGCTTGGTAATGGGACCACGAAAAGTAGTTTTGTTGTCGCTAAGTCTTGCAAGGCTTCAGAAAGCGAAAGACACCTTTCTCTTATACGGCCTGACTGAACCTGCGGCTAAGAATATGCTGTCAGAGACAATCACCACATTGAGCGCTTTGTCACTTGCACCTGTCTTTTCTCGCACTAATCGCTTCGATATTTTCAGCCCCACCTGGACGGAAAACATACAGTTTTCGGTCGAGTGACGAAAGGAATGGAAGTAGTGCAGAATATAAATCGGGTTCGTGTCAATCCCAAGAACAACAAACCTTACGAAGAAATTTCGATTATTAGTGTTACTCTAAAGTAGCCCCCAAGCATTGTTTTAGTGTAATACTTGTTTTTGGTAGCACGATCCGAGACTTTGTATTTTCTAAAGACATGACAATTTTGAACTTCGCACATAACTTACTCTTTCTAATTTCCTCACCCTGATAAGACCAGTATCTCGTTTTGTGAAGGCCCGGCAGCTATATGCGCATGTTAGTAACCCTCCATAGCCAACAAAACTTCTGAATTTCACAGGAATTTCATACTTAATACTCAATTTTGTTCACCTTTGGGTCGAAGACTGCTGAACGCCTTGGTAAGAAGATTTCTCAAGGCCCGAGCCTTGACGTGTAGATTGGATAACTCGAGCCAAGTACGTTGTAAATAGACTCGCCACTCCTGGTCATCCTCGTCGTGATCCCAGTCCCACTTTGACAATTCAATCTGCCGATAAATCTCCGATTCCAAAAATCTTATCTTCCGCTCGACTCGTAATAGTTGTCGACTGGTCTGATATCGATTTCTGATCAAACATTGACTATCGGTCGTCGAGCTGGCGTTGCTCGAATTCCTCAGACAAGTGAATAAGGCAAATCGAAGGCGTGTGTCATGCTGGCAGTGAGCTACGACAAAGGCCACCAAATTGGGCAACGTCCACGGCGCATAACTGGGAAACACGATCGATTCGCTCTTCCTGAAATACAAAAGCTTCAAAAATGAGCTCCAAAAAATGAAATAAAAATCACTTACCTATCTGCTGGGAAGAAAATCAAGGCGGGTACATGATCAATGGTGAATTGCCAAGGTAAATCATTGGTCATCACATCCATTCTGAAAAGGCAAAGCCATTTATGTTTCACCTACATCGAAAGCTTATGCGCACTCGAGGGTGAGGGAACACAAAAAATGATTACCGCGCCGGGATTCGAACACACTCGCTAGTAAGTGCACACAGCGCGGAAGGCAGAACCAGCGATGTATAGGACAGGGAAACAGGGTGAGCGACCAACGTCTATAGATTAGAAGGAATGCAAAATTTACAGGATTTAGGCTAGCCGACTAATTTTAAGATCCAGCTCCTCAAAAGATGTCAAAGCGCCACTGCCTGCTTGCGACCAAAGCCAGTTGCTCCTGTGGCCGCCAGTGACCAGTCAGGTTAGTTCTTGACCTGAAAAGACTCAGCTCCCTCCATTGGAGGCTGCAATTATATGGGAGTTGTAGTAAGCCTATTCTACAATCAGTGGGAACCAGCAGGGGCCACTTTTACAATCAGCTTGGGCAAAAGTTAGCACAGTCGAATAACAATGATGTACGATAGGACTTTAGATTGCCTAATGTTTAAGGCATGTCCTAGGCGATTGTGAAACCTGTCCTCGACCAAGATCCCACTGCTAAGCAACAGACATCGAATTGAGGAGCTGGTAGCGCTCGACCAGGGTCAGGGTTGACTGAGCATTTAAGCCCGATTGGGCTACTACGTAGGCTACACGTGCATAGTACTTTTAGGAGATGTATAGTGTTACCTACATTTGTCCTTCGGAAAAAAAACAATATTTTAGACGGGCAATAATGCACTAAATGAAAACAAAATGAGCGAGCGTCTGAGCATCCGACTTAAATGTAAACCGGTCCATGCAGAGTCACCTTCACTCCTATTCTTCATCATTATCAGATACAGCCTCTGGCTCAGATTCCATATTTTCCTCCTCATCAGAATTTTCCTTATCTTAACACCTTCTTTGCAAGCTAATTCAAGAAAATTATCTGGTTCCCCTTATTGTTAGCATACAACTTTTGGACCCCGACCACGCCTAAAATTTTTCGGGGTCGGGAGGAGGAGGAGGAGCTGGTTATAAATACCACCAGAAAGTATCCCCCCTATCGACCATCATCACCGAGGACTTGGGCGGTGTTGCTGGCCATCCATATGACTGCTGATCCCCAAGAAGGCTGGGAATTCCGTGGGAAAACTGGAGCAGCAAGGGACACATCTAAGAAGACTAGAAAATCCCACTCTAACCCTCGAAATATCCGCTCAAGCATAAGTTCTGAGGCACGATTTCACTCCCCGTCAGAAAAACTGAAAACATACAAGACGCTAAAATACTGTCCCTGCTCTGGCATACTTACTGAGCAAAGACAATCTCGTTTTCGACAGCACGAAAATAATAAGCCAACGTCTGATATATATAGAATAGCCGTTGACAAGAACCGCAGCAACTCGACGTATACAATAATAAAACATCCTGAAAAATCCGAATACCATCTCAAGTCAGCCCCAAAACCGAAATCAGCACTCACTTTGTTTTGATCGATCACCTCAGACTGGAACGTGGAACTGGTCACACTACGAATGCAAACCGATCCTGAGTCGCATCGCCCATCACTTCGAGCAGAATTATCGACGCCTATCGAATTCTGTATCTGACTTCGATAAAATCGTGAAAGATGAGAGTAAGTGAAATTCACGACAAAACTACCCAATTTATCAACATTCACTGGACCATCCAGTACGTGCACTGCTTCTTTCTAAAAAAACGAAGAAATTTTTCATGTTACTGATGGAAACAAAACGAAAAAGATGAGTGTGAATCGAACCCGATAGTCTAAATGCTAAGTACACCGGACTGGTCATCTCAGGGAAAATGGGAAAAAATTTAGTTAGGTCTGTCTTAAAATTCAAAAAGGCTTCGTATAAATCCGTCTGGATATTCTGAAACCAAACAATCACTGCCTATCTGGTCGATCCATGAATTTTTTCATTTCATCTACAAAAACCAACAAAATTTTTCTTACCGAGTCATCGAATATCACAGCCACAGGAGAATTATTAAGCACTAGACCCAATTTTCGAGCAAATGCCCCGTAATGATTTCTATCCATCAATGCAAATTGCAAGGTTCGATTCGTACGACACGCCAAACCACGCCACGATTGTTCTTGCTTGGTACTGGCATTATCGACCGATCCACCCATATCTTCATTTGCGTATACCAAAATTCGCGATAATCGCAATTTCTCGCAATTCATCGTCTCCTCACCATTTGCACTTTCCCGCCGAAGCCGACTAATGAACGATTGATTAATACGTTTTCGAAATCGTTTCATTACTTTTTCAGCGCCTGCGCCATCCTTCTTATCTTGACGACAACAATAATCGATAACTGACGATCTGGGCAAGAAATCATTGATCAATCGATCGCACGATTGACTACTGATAATCGGCGTCAAAAATTCTTTTGTTGCACTCGATATCGTATTTGGAAAATCGTCCCAGTTAAAAAAACGTTCGCACGACGGCGATGAGAACGTCGACTCGATCGATGACGGCCTTTTCACAATTTGAGGATAACACACGTGGCAAATATTCCTTTGTCGATAATCGAAGGCCAATCGACCGCCACCGCCCGAGTGGGAAATATCGTCGCAACAATCGTTCAAAAGACGAGCTTCTTCGCGAAGTGTTCGCAAACAAAAATCGTTCACGCGTTGTTTTTGAAGTTGAGAATCTTTTTGATGTTCGTACAATTTTTCTATAACTTTATCGATCGATCGAAATTGTGAATTGTTATTCGTCAGGTCTGGACAATCGAAATAACGTAAGGCCACATTTGTTATCTGAAATTGGAAAAATTTAGTTGTTGTTTGGATTTTCATTTCAATAACATACCGCAGTATGATAAGGTGAATAATCGAACAATGGTTGACGAGGCGTAAATAAAATCAAAGTCGGCCTTCGAGTAACGAAACCATTTAAAGCATCGCTTTTTCCAATATTAGCCACCGATGGGCTAATCCAACGAATTGGATTGATTAGATTTTCGAGAAGCCAAGAAGAAATTGATTTCGCATCGTATTCTTTCTCTTCGGGATAATCCTCAAAAAATTATGCTCGAATTTATGTCCATATATAGCCAACACCAACTTACCTACCAATGTCTCATTGAAGAGGCGAAAAATTCTAATTTGGCCATTCCTCGTCATGTTCAAACCGGATGCAATATCGGCATTTGTGATCAATCCGAATTTTGCAGCTGCCCCAATCGGATCACGTTCCAAAGCTTTCAAAGCCGCGCCATAAAACGACTGATAACCCTTCGGTTTGCGAGAAGTTTTGAAATCGAAGAAGCCGATGATCACAGTTTTGTAATCGAGTAAAAATTCCATGATTTCATCCTCGGCTTGTAAACGAACAAAAGGAGAAATAACATTTTCCAAAAACCTGAAAGGAAAAGTGACTATTGCAATGGGAACAAAAAATTAGACATAAAATCTTACCGAAATAAATAATCAACTGATACGATTCCATTGTAATAAATTCCATTGACTGTTGCAGGATAAGCGAGGAATACTGGATAACTAAATATTTTATAATATCGACGACACTGGCCATTTGGATCCCAGCAATTCACAGCCACGAATTGAACAGGTCCATTCGTTTTTGTTAATGTTGTATTGTTATTTTCTGAGTTCGGATAAAAATATCGAGCAAGATTGTCCATATGCCATTTAGCTTCCATTGATCGAGCGCACCAAGGAGCGTAATACATGACCAGTAAAACACCCGTTGAACTGTGCCGATCAGTTTGCATTGCCAACAATTTGTGAAGATCCAACCCGTTCCCGTCGTACAAGTCTATAACCGGCGAATTTCGTGGAAAGAATCGAACTGGCGGAGGGGATTTTCTTTGCTAAAATTTTTATAATATAGGATATAATATACAAAAACCCTGTTAAAAATACAGTACTTACGAGTAAGCGGCTATTCATTGCAAAATAAGAATGAATGAGCGAAAATAATACAATAAGCAATAAAACTGCCGATAAGCAAAACTCTGTCCAATGTTGCCGCATTACGTAATAATAAAAGGTCCGAATGGAGAAACTGGGTCTGCGGTGTGAATATGAAGACTCGTTGTCAGCTGTTGCCTTCTCGTAGTCTCTCGAATGGGCTTCTTCGACAGTTTCACTAACGTCGACGAAGCTTTCTTGCTCGCTGCTTTCCAGCGCATCCGTAACAGCAGTATCGTTACTACCACTTACTATAACAGTATCTATAACTTCGGCCGAAGCGCCTGTTTCGACGTTCACATCGTCCGCCACCAAGGCTTCTTTATCCGACATTTATAACTACACCAACCGCAAGTCGCGACGACGTCATTTTCCCTTTCCAATTCAAAAATCGATAACCTCTGATTAAATAGCGATTTTAAGCTTTATATAATGTTGACACAGATGAAGCGAGAATGGTCTGCACTACCAATTCATTTGCTAGAGCGAGATGTCATCAAGAGAACCAAATTAGCTCATCCCTACCCAAAAGGGACGGCGGACATGAACCATTCATTAGTGAAAGCCACGTGTCGCAAGCTTCCCGCACTTTTGCAGACACTTTTGTTAGGTGATATAAGCAGCCAAATTTGTCTGCAGTTCGGCGGAAAATTACGCATACTAATATTGATCGGTTGGTTCGTCGATATAATTTGACCTCGTAAAAATCGGAGAAGGAATCAAATTTTTGGTGGTCAGTTTCAAACACGTAATTGTAATGTCGGGAATATTATTCGATGATCTCTTTCACGTAAAGGACGTCGATCCGGACGGAAAAAAGTTCGATCGAGGTAGGGCAAAGAAAAATTTTTGAAAATGTTTTCAAATGTTTGAATAATGGAGACAAAACACAGTTTCGAATCCATCCATGTTCAAGCTGTCATATCCATTTTTATGATTGTAATAAACGGGGCCTTCAATCTTCCAGTACTACTGTAAACTAAGAGATTTGTGGGAGCATTTGTGTAGTTTAGGGAATAACAAAAATCGGCCAAAAAAGTTTTCAAGCCCGGAAAGTGAAAAATTAATAAACACCATTAAAATATATGACCGGATAGGACTAATCTCAAAACGTAGGCGCGCCAAGAAAATATGCAGGTGACATCAGATCCACAGAATATACAGTACGCTTATGAGTACGTGAAGCCGAAAAAAATTTTAGGCATAGGTGCTATGTAGGCTGTTCTAAAACTGTCTACATTTTAAGCTAACTGTTTCTTCAGAATGAGAAAAATCTCTTTTTTTGCACATTTCTCTCCTTGGGCACTAAAGGGCTTTGATTAATTAGAATTATTGGTTGTCTAGTAACGGGGGTAACCTAGCTGATGCACACTACCAAAAGTTACCTGCTGTAAGCGATTCCCCATCCTTGTGAGTTTCTACGTTTTGTATTAATCGATTTATGCGTGCATTTGAAAAGTCATAGTCTTAGTGCAGAGCCCTTATTCTGGTTTTTTCTGTTTTCTCTTTTTATCACATCTTATCTGGTAGAGTGGCATATAGGCAGACTTAACTTTGGCCCTTTGAAACCTTAAAATCAATGTTTTTTGAAAGAAGTGTCACTTTACACGTCACCCACCCGACAAACAACCTTTGTCTTTGTCTGAAATAATGCACGCATGCTTAGGCTAACTGGGTCTGGAGAAAGGCATTTTACGATGTCTGACTGATGTGAGCTTATTATCTCGGGTTGCCAACTTTTGCCAAAGAGATTTAGATTTTTATTGCTTCTGCAAACTGTCGTTTTTCGAAAAAAGAGCTTTTTCAATTTAGCAATGAGGCGGTGAGGCAGAAAAATCAATCGGCTGATTGGAAGAAAGAAAAGCTGGCACCCTGTAAAGTGCAGACTGGCATTTTAGCAGCGTAAGCATGCGACGTCATTGCCGCAATGCGGCGTAGCTGCGTTCTTTACTGTCGGGATAGTTTTTTTTAGCTGAATAGAACTGGTTTGCGTCAGCTGCTGAGCTATAGTATCTATGGGCTTGTTATTCTGTCAGAAAGATGCCCTTTCGAAGAGAACGCCCACGTATGCGCACTACAGTATAACCCCTGACGTTGGCTTTCACAAATATGCGTCGGGTGCTTGACGTCAATCAGTCCGAGGGGGCCCTTCGTTTTCCTAGAATAAAATGACGATCCCATCCACTTTTGTGTAAAGCAGAGAAAAATGCTAACGACCTTTTTGTTTAGATTAGACAAAAGATTTTTTACATTTCTGTGCGCATGGCCTTGAAATATCGAAATCTTATTTCTGTTTTTAGTTTCGAGGTTATTTTGTGAAAGCGAATCGTTCAAAATGGACCTAATTTTGGATGTGAATACGCAGCTGTATCCTATAAAACTGGGTAAGCAGACATTACGACTAGGCCTAAAATGGGGGGGGGGGGCTCGTTTGACGAGTTAAATTTTATTTGAGACGAGTCTACCCACATCTGCTCATTCGACCTTTGAACTTTGGCGCGAGTTCTACGTAGCTCAGGCAGGTTTTTTCATCTCCTTTTGCGTCGCCCGGGTCGAATGGAATCGAAGTTCGGGAAGGGCTGGCTGTTAAGTTAGCTGGTCGAAGGGTATGAATGTACTAGGAATAAGGCCAATGCGTTTTTGGCTTGATTTCAACAAAACGACAGCAACGCCGCATTGACGACCGTAAGCAACCGGCCGGGACGCTTTTGAACGATTCTCTTAGGTCTCCTAGTCGCTGCAGCAGCTGCCATTTTGTCTGGGCTGGAAACATGAGCTCGTACGTAGGTCGCAGCTGGCGAAGGAAACTAGCTAGCGAACGTCATGTTTTGCACCGGCCTTAGTTTTTTTGAGGCTGGTTAGGTTTAGAATGTCTGAAAAGTTGGTTCTAGAATTCGAGGAAATTGGTGGGTGCAGTTTGTTTGTGGCTGCACTCGAGTCTGGGCTGGTAAGTTGAGGATGCTGGATATGGTATTAGGTTTGCGTAAAGAATGGAGGTGCGGAATTTGGTGAGGAGAAATAAGACTGAGAGGATGAGTGTTATTGTTTTGACGTCGAGTCAAGGCGTATGATTGGTTTTCTTTGAATTTAATTTTTGCACTAGTCAGACGGTGCGGGCGGATGCATTGTGCTGGCATGAATCGTGTGGACGGTGTGGTGTCTATTGGGGGTATGGGGTGATGAGTGCCTAGCTGCGTTCAAGTAATGTTGGTGGTTTGTTGCAAAGGGGGCAGGTTTTCCGTTCTCGTCAATGCAGAAGAGGCTTTTTAAGTGATGGCCGTTTTCCGGTTCGACCTTGGACGTCGACGCAATGCGCAGCTTCCCCTTTCCTGGATCAGGTGGGCGTAGGTGTTTGTCGAATGGGTAGCAGGAACGAGTTCTGGGCTGGTCGCGACGCGGTTGATGACTTTACCATATTGCTCCCGTTGCGTCTGGTTGGACTTGCAGACAAGCTAGCGGTGCTAAATCTTATTTTTTCTTTGTCTTGTAGGCGATAAATTTCGTTTGCTGTTGGCGAGCACACTTCGCGAAGATGGGTACCCGGACGAAGGCGAATATGATCCAGCGGCCGTCTATCCGAGAGCAGAAAGCTTCGAATATGTAATGTACGGAAAGATTTATCGTATCGAAGGCGACGATGCTGGTTCGAGTGCGGCCGGCGATACTACCTCAAAATTGTAAGTGAGGGCAGATTTGTGGTCGTTTGTGTGAGCGATTTGAGGAGAATGGAGTGCGGTGTGGTCTCGGAAGAGATAGTTGATGGTGAGTGGAGTCATCATCACCAGGAGAGGGGTGAGAGAGATCGATAAAGATTGACTGTGGTTTACTGTAACCGCTATTTCAATTTGGAGGTTTGTTTTCTTGTGTTAAATTCTGTTTTGGCGATTTGATATGATGAGGGGACGATGTGTCGAGTTGGTGCAAGTTTTGTGTGTGTTTTCACCGACGTTGGACCTGGTGACCTTTGATTGGTACGTAGTGTGTGAGTGGGAATAAGCTGGTTGCGCCGGGGAGGCTAGGCGTGTTTCGAAGGGAGAGTGGCTGGAGAAGATGTGATTGGGTGATGTAGTTTTGGCGAGGCGAGGGGTGAATCCTGTTTCCGGTGCGTTTGGCGTGGTGCCTGCCCGGTTGGACTGTGCGACAGTGCCGGACTTATGATCAAAAGGTTGCGCCGGAGGGGCTGGTGAGGAGTTTTTGCTTTTGGCGTAAGTTCTAGTCTCGAGTCGTAAGATGGCGTGTTTGTTTCGTTCATAGTGCAAGCTTTGTGGGCGGCGCAACGAGTGCGCTAGTATGGTGACGTTGTTGGCGCATAGCCCTGCGGCGTTCGCACGAGGTGGTTGATCGCGCGGGGATATTTGTTCAAGCGACAAGGCTAGGGTCTTTGCCAAATGATTGTGCGCTACGTGGAAATGTTATATATACGATGGAGGGCTTCGGCCAGGAGTAGGTTACGTGGCCCGACGAGACACCTGTTTCTTTTTTGGAAGTGTATTGGATTCGGTTGAGAATTTGGTGGAAAGAGCTTTGATGATACGCTGAATGCCAGATCTGCATTTGTACACGGTATTGATGTTTTGGGTGTAAATGCACGTATCTGGTATTCAATGTCTGTTTTACGGCGACGTGACGACGAGGGATCGTGATCAGGTGATCAGGTGATCGTGAGTGATAGTTGTATGCGTGTGGTTTAGGGACGACGAAACGAGGATTCTGCCAAGAAAGGCGGTTTGTTGATGTTGATGGTCTTCCTGGCCCGTACGTGCTTTGGGTCATTGTGGAAATGACTTATTATCGATAGCTTCTGGATGTAGCGAGTGGTTGCGGAGCGCGAGAGAACCCCTGTCGGCTGAGGCCCTGCTTCCGGTGCGGATCGATATAAGCCGGATGGAGGCCTGTGCGAGCTCATTGTGAGCGTGGAGGCTGATGGGCTGGTTAGTTCCTTGTGTGAGGTTTGGAAAGTGTGAGATATTGTCCGAATGTTTGTGCGCATGTGTATTGGCAGTGTTGAGTAGGGGGAATAATTGGGGACAACATGTGATGTTGGGGTGCGGAAGGTCGGAGTGCGCGTGATGTTGGGACGAGTGTGGAGTGCCAGATGAGTTGTGTGAGTAGTTGCCGAGCGGGTGCTGTCGTGTGGCAGTGTGGTTAGCTGGTTGTCAGTTTCGGGTACAACCACTAACTCCACCGCCGAACGAAGCGCCCTGACAACGCCAGTTACAGTGTTGATAACTATGGTTGCCTGGGGTGTTGGGGCAGTTTCGATAGAGGATTTGCTTTTTAGGGCGGCTTACGTCTCGTTCGGTGGATTACTCATGCGACTGCAAGGGGATGCCAACAGTTTGCACGGGTTCGAAGTGGATAACCACATTTACCTGCTGCTGAAGAAAGTGCCCTATTGAGGTGGTCGAGTTGTTTGTGGTGGGTTCCATGTTTGCTAGTGTCATTGTTCTCGTAGGTGGTACTATCACCGTGTTCACGATGAGGATTCCCATTTGTTCAGTTGGTGGGTGGGTGGGTTGACGAGTAATGTTCGTGTTTGGTTTATGGGTGTCCAAGTAAGAAATGCTTGGAGTTGAGTACGACACTGCCGTGTAGAAAACGACGTGTTGTCCTGTCCTGATGTATTAGGTTTGGCAAGATACGGGGCGATGCGTTATATGAACCAGCTCGAACACTGCTCGTAAATGTACATAGGAATTTGTCGTACACTAGAATAGGAATTTTCTCAAAGTTCTTGTTATGGTGGATAATTCTGTTGACCGTGTTGGTGAAGTTGAGTATGTTGATTAAAGATGAGAAATAAAATGAGAGCGGATAAGGAGAATTACGATAATCAGGGTTATGTAATGCCACTATTTGCCAAATATCTATTGTAAGTAGGAAATTCGAATTTCCCGCATTTTTGAATGCGTGGATGACACGCGCGTTATTCGGCTGCTAGCTGGCGCGAAAATTACGAAATCGGCGGTTATACAGTACTTGGAAAGTGAATTTTGACCCCGACCCGAAATCGTTACGTTTGATTAGCGCTTCAAGAAATGTCGATCCCGAATTTGGTTCTAGAACAGGCGCTAGATGCTACTGAATACATATTCAATGCTTTACTATATCAACGAGAAATTTATCCCCCGGATGCTTTTGAATATGAATGCTATTTCGATATTCCAATCATCGTTTGTCGACATCCGGACGTTATTTCTTATTTTTCCGATTTCCGTTCACTTCTTTACGATCTCCTGCTTCGAGACTTCGTAAAAGCAGTGACGTGCAGTGTTCTGGTTTCTGATGTTCCGGTGGAACGACACTGGATAGAGTACAGTTTCGACGAAGAAATTTTCCCGATCAACGAAGACGCTTTTATGCAACAACGATCCGAACTCGCCATTCAGTCGTTTCGTAAAGCATTGAATGCGTGTCTTCGAAGTTTAGACGTAACACTAAACAGTCAAAAGCCACCGTGGTCTGGCCAAAATTCCGATGTGCAATTCACGATCGAAATATTACCGGACGATAGTGTTCATGTTCAAGAATTAAAATCGATTACCGACCGTTTCAACAATTCCACAACATCTTGGATTAAAAAATATCAAAAAACAGATTTTGCTCGATTCGCAGAGCCCGAAGCTTTACTTCGGAGTAAGCAATTTTTCACGATACAAGTAACAGTAATGAAATAAACATCGAATTCAGTCAAACTTATTCCCAAGTTCATCAATAAACAATATATAATTCATACATGCGATATCTCGCACGTAGCTTTAGAAAACCCCAGATCTAATTTACGAACTCAAATCCCCGATTATCAACCCCCTCCCCAAAAAAATATACTACCCGACATGCGAGAGCTACAACGAATACAATATGATTTGAAAGCACTCGTTGTGTATAGCCTGCGCCAATAAGTGTTCATCGATAAATGAGCCGAGTCCGAGAAAATTTTGGCCAATTATTTAATAAAATCGTTTCCTCGAAGTTTCTTGTCGTTTTTGCAAAATCACAACGCCCACA
Source organism: Mesodorylaimus sp. YZB2_4 (assembly GCA_030248295.1). NCBI lineage: Eukaryota > Metazoa > Nematoda > Enoplea > Dorylaimida > Dorylaimidae > Mesodorylaimus > Mesodorylaimus sp. YZB2_4. Next base: position 85,319 of record JASANH010000744.1, on the reverse strand, counting down.
ACCAAGCAAACTGCAACTCCGATCAAGGCCACAGCAACAAGTAAACCGGTTTTCATTCCGCCCAATCTCGAAGGTGGTGGATCGGACACGTGATCTATAGAAAGATAAAAACGCAATTAGGGCTCCTTCAAAACCCAATTTTACATAAAAAAGTGAAGTACGGAGCCTTCAGACTCACCTCTGGGGGCAGCATAGTACTGAGCTTGAGGCACAATTGAATCACGATCAGTTTCGCCTTGTTTTTCTGTACGAGTAAATTCGATCTCGTACATCTTCACGGCTATGATATCGTGATTATCTGAAAATAGAACAATTTGAATTCCTGATCCAAATCCTAATCATTTTTCCTGAAAATACATTTTCAAGCAAGAACTTTCTGCAGTGAGCATGGATATCTCGTGCATTTTCGAGCGTTTTCCCACTCAGCATAGTAATTTGCATATAAATGCAAGTCGACAAGATCTTACCCGACAATTCTCCTGTAGCAGCTGAAGCGCCAAAGTAATAACCGGTCGGTAAGCGAACACCAGGCACAGAGAAGCACAGTTGCCATTGCTGCTTATTGTCCACGTCCGTGTACACCTGCAACAGGCAAACACTGGTTTAGAATGAGCGCAGCTGGAAAAGGAAACATTGACAGTTGCCCTTCGTCTTCACAGCAGGAATCTTGTATTCCTAAGTGCTTGTTCTTGTGATTTAGACCTGGTCGGTGCAGGGGAGAGTAGATTTTTGGGCCTTTTCCCGCGGGCTAGCGGCTTGTTAATTGACCCTATCTTGCCATCGACTAGGGTCAATCCGGGATGCATGCCGGGCAAGGGTGCGTGTTAGTCGCTACTCCGCGATGTCGGCGGTTACTCTACCCAGCTCGTGCCCCGTGAGGGGACCCGGCTCTCCTCGTTTATCAACCCAGGAGGGATGAAGGGGAGTCACCCACCGCCAGGCGTGCAAGACGCAGAGAGAACTTCGCCAAATTCTCAGACGGCCAGAGTTGAACCCAGGGCTGACCAGTTTCCAGGTCTGCGAAGCAAACTGTGCCACACACCTTTCAGTCCTACACCACCAATGCGGCAGGCGGGATTGGAACCAGTACAGAAAAGTTGGACGTAGTTTCTCAGGAATTTCCTACCTGAGAAAATAGGGATACCCAAGAGGCGAAGAACCCCCAGAGCTTCGCCACCAAACTTATGAGAAAACTCACCGAGATCGTATCGTCGACGTATCGAATCAGCAGGCTCGTTTCGAAGTCCTTATTTCGAAACCTGGACGTGCACCCCTTCCCGCCCAGTTGTGTGTGCGTACCATCACGATCGTGGTCATAATGCGCACTGCCGTTGTTGACCATGGCAGAAACGTAGGGATGAGCGTGCTGAAAGGAAGAAGCCATTTTAGTTCGCGTGCCCATCGATCAGTGATACTTACATTATGAGGGCCGTTGTGATTGCTGTACGTGTCCAAGAAGATGGCTAAACCAGTGAAGAAGTCCTTGCCACCGAACACATCGCCAACTTGATTACGCTCTTTTGTATACCAAATGGCCATACCATCGCCGTACAGATCACCAGTCGTCCCGTGAATGTTGAATGTAATCACAAGCTCCCAGTCCCGAGATTTGACAGGCTGAAAATGAAGCACTGCTAATTCTAATGACAAAACAAAAATGTATATTTTACAAATGTCAACAATTAAAAAAAACTTTTAATCTCATAGCGGCAATGAAGGCTGAAGTCTGGCAAGATCACGCACACACTGGCAAACATCTAACATAGCCGAGCTAAATCTCTGGGGTGGCCTTTATCGATTCTACTGTACATACCACGCTGTTCCAAAGACCACCGTTTCGGCTTTGCTGATTTGCCGTCAATCTCACGTACTGATTGGTGACCATGGTGGTTCCGGTAAAGTCCCAATATGGAACGGTCATTCCTGAACCTAAACAAAAAAGTTTAAAATTAAAAATCGCAAAATTTTTAAAATTTTTTTGAATACCTTGGTAAGGTTTTATTAGCGAATGTTCTCGTTTAAAATAGCCACGTATTTCGTTGACTGGTGTGAACTCGGGAATTTCAGTTGCATGGCTCAAATCGCCGATGAAAATGAGGGTCAAAACAAACGAAAAATAGAAACGTGCCATAGAAGGAAATAATGATGACAAAAAGAAATTCATTTTAAATATTAAGATGAAGAAAAACCGGAAATAATTCCTGCTTCTATTCGCCAACACGACGCATTCAAAAAAAAAGACGGGAAATGAATAGAAAGTTCGTCAGAGGCCGCCAAGGACGTCAAAATACACGTCAACTAATAGTTGTCTGCTACGATACAGTTCATTGGCCCGCCTGGCCGAAACTATATTTTACCTACTTGACCAGCGTGCGCAAGACTGCAAACTTGTCATAACATGCGTTTTGGAATTTGGAACTCAAGAAGTCGTCGAGTATAAAACGTTTTGGGAGTGAGTATTCTGTTTTGCATTTTAGAGAATTCTCGTCATTGTTATTGACGAAAAATGTTCTGTTTTAGTTCTCGTTTCGAAAATGTCACTGCGTGTGTTGGTCGGGTGCAAACGTGTGATCGACTATGCCGTGAAAGTAAGAATGGAGGTTTTCATTACGGATGACATGAATGCTCGCACGCCTTATTCCATCTGCTGAGTCAGTCCGTCTATTTCTAAACTCTTGCAAATCCTGAGCTGAATAATAGCTAGTCAATAATTCGGTCAGGCGAGGGCAGGCTTTTGGACAGTCTATTGTGCGTAGTGTTGGATCTTTTCGATCCCATATTTATCGTCTGTTGTAGGTCCGTGTAAAACCAGATCGCACAGGCGTCGTTACGGAAGGAATTAAGCATTCCATGAACCCTTTCGACGAAATCGCTGTGGAAGAAGCTATGCGAATGAAAGAAAAGAATTTGGTGAAGGACATTTTGGCCGTGTCTTGTGGGCCGACGGCGTGCCAGGTGAGATTCAGTTTTTTTTTCGGCCAAACTTTGCGCATCTGGATGTTTCAACGGTTCTGAGAACCGGGACCTGACGTGGAGTGTCTCTTAGTTTCACCCAGCTGAGAGTGCAGGTTGTACCTCAAGAAATGGGTGAAACTTATCTGAAGGCAGCCTTGCCTTACATGCGATGGAGCATACGCTGGACATAGTTTAGATACAAAGTTTTTGGTGCAGCTTCGGCCCGATAAAATTTCCGTTCAGCCATGTAGTCGTATTTCGCGCTTTTAGTAGACCCAATTTCAGAATTTAGTGGCTTTAATCTCATCGTCAGATTGGGCTGCTTTTTCCAGGAAACGTTAAGGACGGCCTTGGCGATGGGAGTCGATCGAGCTTTGCACGTCGAAGTGAATTCTCCAGATTACGAAAAGTTAGAGCCATTTCACGTCGCTCAACTACTTAGTAAAATCGTTCAAAAAGAAGGGGTTAATCTTGTCATTCTCGGAAAACAAGTAAAAATCTTATTTCAAATTTTATTGACCAAATATTATTATTGATTAATTTTAGGCAATCGACGACGATGCTAATCAGACTGCGCAACTACTCGCTGCATTCTTGGATTGGCCCCAAGTACGACAACCATTGCACTACCTTTGTATCGACTGATATCGTTGTGTTTCAGGCAACTTTTGCATCGAAAATTGAGAAAGACGGTGATACGCATTTGAAAGTGACTCGAGAAGTCGATGCTGGCTTGGAAACTGTTCGTCTGAAGTTGCCAGCCGTATGCAGTGCTGATTTGCGTTTGAACGAACCACGCTACGCCACCTTGCCTAACATCATGGTAAGGGGGTTGAAAGTGAAGGGACTCATTGCGCGAAAGGATTTACCTGGCCGCGAATCGAACGCTCGCCGGTGACCGAGCACCTGGCGTGAGAGGGAGATTCCTTAACACACTTGGCCACCAGCCAGTCTTCGAAACTTACTATGCTCAAGTATGGGAAGCTAATGTGCAAGATGAAAGCTTTCTCTAAAATGTGCAAACAGATTTTCCGCCAAAATTTTAAATTTCGAAAATGGCGGGAAATAAAGTTTCGAATTTTTTTATTTTTTAGAAAGCGAAAAAGAAGCCTTTGGAGAAGAAAACATTGAAAGATTACGGAATAGAATTGACCACTCATACACAGGTGCTGGAAGTGACCGATCCACCACAACGTCAAGGAGGAGTCGTTGTGGACAGTGTACCGGCTTTAGTACAAAAGTTGAAACAATTGGGTCGAATTTGAATAAGTATTATAAACATAGTGTCATCAGTCATATACCCGTAATACGTGTCTGTAGGCTAGTATACTTCATTTGTATGCAGTAAAGCATTATCGATTTTTTCTGCGTTGATGGAATTTTTGACTGGCTTTTAAACCAATTCTTATTTTTCAAGTTGAATTATATATTGTGTTAAAAATACGATTTTCAGGCTCGAATTCGTCGTTGATCAATCATGATTTCATCGATCGTGGTCGTGGTGGTTGTCTCATTCGCATTGGCCAATGCCGCTGATCCAGCTGCTTCGACTGGTTCGGATACGAGTGGCACAGCCGATGCAAAAATATTAGCTTCGAAGTATTTGCTTAGTCGTTACGCGGTTGAAAATAAAGAATTTGTGGTCGATTATCATTTATACAATGTGGGCGATAAGACGGCTAGCAAAGTGACTTTGGACGATTCGGCCAATTTCCATCCGCAATATTTCGAAATTGTGAAAGGCGTGTTGAGTGTGGAATGGGATCGAATCCCTCCCGGAGCAAATGTTTCGCATTCCGTTATTCTCAAGGTAGGCACCCCTTCGGACCAAGTATGGGCAAGGACGGGGGGGGGGAACCCCCAAACCCCCCCCCTGTTGGGCCGGCCAGGACATTGAACCCTTCCCCTCGAACCCCCCCACCCCACCTCAGGTCCAGCAGGAAGGAAGCAAAAGCGATCGAATTGTATCTGGGCTGGACCAAGCCCCGGCCTCTAAGCACAGGCCAATTGTCCAGCTAGCCCACAGAACTGTATGTAAATAGTCATATAACATATTGACTCAACTCGACCCAAACCTGACCTGTCTCACACGCAATCAGATCAGGCTTAGGTGATCTGATTGGATCTCTGCCCCCTCCCCCTCTAACCCAGCCGACCTTGCCCATACTTGCTTCGGACCTGTTGGTTTGATGTTTCATTCCCCACTCTACTGCCTGGTCCCCTGGGCGACACAGGAACTTGGAGTAATGCCCAGAAGTCCTAGCATTCTCCAATTTCAGCCTAATTATTACGGTTCAATCAATTACACGGCGGCTGAAATCAGTTATTTTCCATCAGAAACTGCCACGTCTGCTCGCAAAGGCTATACTTCGTCACCTGGCGAAGGATATATTTATCGTTTGAAAGATTACGAACGCAGATTTGCTCCACGTTATATCGATTGGGCCATTTTCGCACTGGCCACTCTACCAGCCCTCGCCTTACCAGCATTGTTATGGTTTAATAGCAAAAGCAAATACGAGAAATTAGCTGCTACGAAAGAAAAGAAACAATCGTAGAAATTAAATGGAACAAGGGACGACTTTGTTTAGGGTTTCGTTGTTAAGCGGTGATTGATTTTTGTTGTGCCTGCTAACCTATCAAAAAAATTTTTATACGGCTATAGCATACTTTCAGTTTTTTGTTAATCACACAATAAAGGAGACTAATTTACGAAACTTTCAATTCCTGCATCTCTAAACTAAAGCGGCGCCTTGCCAAAAAACCAACCTAACTCATCGAGGCAGTAAAGAAACAGTGCTCACACAATTCCATCTAAGGACGCCGATCGATTGCGAATAGTGACTAATCTACTTCTTAGCTGGTGTAGCGCTTTGCTGCTTCGCTAGAATCTTCTTCGCATTCTTCTCGGCACCACGATGCGCCCATGATCGCAAAACATACAAGTGCACGAAACCAAGCGAAAACCAACCAACTAGTTTCGCCTGAAATGACAAGACAGGAATCAATGATCAGGATACCCTTGGAAGGTAGGTCAAAAACCCTACAGTAAACACAAAAATCAATGAGCAAAGCATGGTGAAACGGGGCAGAACCAAGTATGGCCAAGGTCGGCTGGGTTAGGTGGGGGAAGGGGGAGGGGGTAGAGATCATATCAGATCGCGCGTAAGATAGGTCAGGTCAGCTTCGAATCGCGTGAGTGAGTGACTTGCATGACTGTTTGCATACAGTACTGTAGGCTGGCTGGACAATGGGCCTGTGCTTGGATGCCAGGGCTTGGTCCAGCCCACTTACAATTTGATCGCTTTTGCTTCCTTCCTGCTGGAGCTGAGGTGGGGGAGTTAGAGAGGAAGGGTTCAGTGAGTGTCCCGGCCGGCGCAACAACGGTTTAGTTTAGTTTACCCCGCCTAGTCCCCCTTTCCCATACTTGGACAAAACAGGTGGCAATAAGATATGCCTAGCAGCGATTGATCTGATCCCAGGTTCGAATGCAATGCAATTATCGGTCAGTGATCAAAAATTTCAGCATCCGAACCAGATTTTTCTATTTGCTCGCTATCACTATCCATGAGGGGTCCTCCAAGAAAGGCGGGGAACCGACCAGTGTCTACAGCGGGACAGCCTAGGGGAGGGACAGAGGGATAAGGAGAACCATTCATTGCAGTCATTCATTGATTCCCAGGCAGATGAAACGAGTAAAACTAACTGCTGCCCATCTGTTCGATCGAATCAGGAACTGATCAACCTTTCGGATGGATCATCGTGCAATCGATTTCCTCTTCTCATGAGAAGCTAAGGAAGGAGATTGCACAAGACTAATAGGTACTGTCAGTCAATAAGTCAAACTGGCCGTGGCACATTCTGGGTAGAAACAAGAGTGCCACATTAACATTACTGCATAATATGCAAAAGTTGGTGGGCTGATCAGTTCCTGATTCGATTGATCGATGATGGTAAAATATCAGTTTTTAAAATTGCTCGCAAATGATCCATAGATTAGTGCCTCCTGAGTATCATCACGATTTCGCAAAATCGCAGTCTCCTACGGCTTATTTTTGGTCAACAATGCGCAATGGTGTTTCGCCAAAAACCGTTTCGACGCAGATGTCTTGACAGTCATCATCGATAGATAATATTGACAGTGCACATACACATTAGACTTGGATAGTTTAAAATCTTTCATACGAATAAAAACCGAATTTTAAAGAACCGACTGGGCCTTCCAGCCTGGACTGCTCAAGCATCGACGGATCCGACCCTAACCCTGGATCCCGATCCGGCCGATCCGCTTCAAAAAATAGAAGCTAGATGGGGATGACGTGTTTGGCACTGCGTCCTCAGCAACCTACCATGCTTCCTCGCTGTCTCTCTCTGTTCGACTACTCCAAAAGACATAGAAGAGCTAAGCAGCGCCTAAAGCGGGATTGAATACTGATTCGAGAGAAAAAACGGGATTTTCTCGATATAGTTTGTCACATTTGATCATTTCCCAGCAGAGAAAGCGCGAAAGATATCAGTTGCCGATCCAGCAGTTATATCAGTCGATGCTGGGATTGTTTTTGCAGAATCCCGATTCCTAAACGTCGGAATCGGGATCCCGATCAATCGTTCAAATCTAACAAGGAATGTTGTTGTTTGTTGTTTTCACAGGATCGAGACACGGGGTCAAAATGGAAGCAGTCACAAAGGGAAACGATGTAAAAATTTTGACGGCGGGACTAAGTTCTGGTCAAGCGTGGCATGCGATCAAAGTGACCAGCCGATTTGGAATATTTTAAATTTTTTATAGATATCCTACAACCTATACAAAATTAAAAAATTCAAAATCGGCTGTCACTTTGACCGCCTGCCACGCTTGATCAAACCTCGTCCGGACCGTAAGCCTACAAGTAGGGAAAGTAGGTGGACTAAACATTGGTTTGGCCAGAAAGAGACCCCGCTCTCAATCCTTCTTCCTACTCTATAAATTTGCACTCTCAAAATTAAGAACTACAAAATGCGAATCTTATAAATGCAGAGTAAACAAAATCGACCAAGGCTAAAAATTTTTTAAATCCTCTTCCTTACCGGACGTGGTACTTTCCTTTCGACGAAATGACGATAACTGTCCACAAATGCGTCCATCGTTTTGCCTTTTTTCTTTCGAAGAATATTTTCTGAGTCCTGATCAAATTCTGAAATTACGCTCTTCCTGATACGTATATGCGAGTACAAAAAACTTAAAATCCCCCTCACCTTTTCAATTACTGAGTTGATCGCAAACAGAAATCCTCTAGAGAATAAAATTGCAAGAAAACCCGAAACTTTTCTGGGACGCAATTGGTAAAATATAGTTTCAGCTACTGAAGAGCCGGATCATTTAGAGCAAATCACAATTTCATGGCCAGGCATTTATCAAAAACTATGTAAATTCTCTATTTTACACTAGCGCATGTAAATATGAACCAATATGAACCATATATATATGAATGAACCAAAAACCAGCTAATAAAAGCGAATCTATATTCAGGCTTCTGGTTTCTTCCCATCCTCAATCGATCGATTATCTTTTAACTCGCGATAAACAAAATAACCAGCTGAAGCGGCCACCAACCAGAATGCTAGTTCTTTCTGAAAATGAAAACAGTCGTAATAGAACATTCCGCAGCAAACACATTGTGTCTACCTGAAACCAATTTTTACGCACCTAATGCAGTATCTAAGGGCCACTCCGGTTTCACATTTCCACACCATGTTTAGACTTCACTTTTGATTGTCATCAATTCAAATGTTAGTCAAATTTCCTTTGCTGCATGCAAGCATTATGAGAAAAGGAATGCACTGCAGCATGTCAGTCGCAAACCACCCAAATTCTGTCAGGGAAATATACGTACCAAAGGAAGTTTGTCTCGTTTCGCCACATATTTCATATGATTCCAAATTCCCGTGTAAGGCGGTGGTGGCTCCTGAGGTAATTTCCTCCTTTCCGCCAAAAATTCTTTAAAACTTTTAAATTGTTTTGGCTTTTCTACTTTCTCGACCTTCTCCGCCATTTTTAAAACCTTTACGCACAAAAGTTAAAAGAAGCTGTTGAATAACTCATTATAAACGACAAACAGCGATTATCGCATTCCGCTGTCATAAAAAGCCAAAATAAAAAAAGGGAAAGCTTTACTTGAAAAACTGGAAAGCAATAAACAAAATTAAGATTTTGGTTTTGTTTCTTGATCGGTCACTTTCCGAATATAAACATGATCTTCTGGCAACGGTATTGGTTCTTCGGGTAATTCGTGCTGGTAAGAAGCGCCGATTGCCAAAGTTGATCCGTCCGAACTGAATGCTAATGAGCTGACGCTTGTGGTATATTTATGAAATTGACACAATCGTTTTTTGTTGAACGGATCCCAAATATTGACCAACGCGTCCGATCCACCCGTGGCGAATGTACTGTGCTGAGGATGGAAGGCGATCGCATTGACGGGATAAACTAATTCTTGTCCATTTTCTTCTTTGCTTCGATGACATTTGAAAGCATATTTTCGTTTTTGAGATTCTGGACTAGGATCGATATATTCGACCGCAACACGACCTTCAAAAACACTTTTTGAAAAGACGATACAGAAAGCTACTAGGGCTAAATCGTGTTCGTTCGGGATTCAGTCAATTCTGGTCGGAATTTCGAACGGAACAAACGCTAGAGGAATTCACCCGACAATCAGCCACTCACCTTCAATGGAACTCAACACGAATCCTTGCCCATTCGGAAATGCACGAATACATCGCGTCTGATATTTCAACGACGAGTCTCGTCTTTGCTCAGGTCCGGCTCCCAAATTACGTAAATTCCAAATGCACACTTTCCTGGCTGCCGTCGCCACCAATAATCGATCGCCTGTCAATGACATGGAATAAACTCGTTCTGGTTGCTGATGGCAACCAATACATCGAACTGTACGCAGATCCCATATTTTTATCGTAGAATCCCAACTGCCCGTAATCAATAAGTTCGATTCGGGCGAATAGCAAACGCATCGAACCGCTTTTTCGTGCGCGCCAAGAATGCTTTCTGAAAACAAAAGTTTCTTCAAAATTATTGCCAAATCAGTGACTAAAAAATTTTACCTGAATTGGTATTAAAATCGAATGTTTTCACGTAGTGATCCAAACTAACGCTAGCGCATTTTGAAGAATCTTGCTGAAAAAAATAAATGTCAGGACTGCCTTCGTGTATGAGATACGTCTTTATTCGACCTGCTGTGCAGTAATTTACAACGGGTGATTAAACCAAGGCACTGTTTTAGGGTAAAAAATTTTTACGCGTACATGTAGGCCTACAGGTCGATTGGAGGTCTGCCTACTGCATTCTCAGAACTCTAAAAGCAAATTGCATTCCATTGAGATCTGATTCCGCTCAATCAGGTTTTAACAGTGAAAGGCCCTCCTGTTTTCGATGACCCGTAACCTCGACTTCAAAAAATCCCTGGAACCTGATTGAGTTCGACAATGTTTCGATAAGAAACAACTTACCAAAAAACAGCAATCCAACACAGCGCCATCATGGCCATACGTGCTTCGTACATAATTCGACGAAGCGCTGTTGCCTAATTCGTACAATCGAACACGCGTATCCCAAGATGACGCCAAAAGAAATTTCGATGACATCGCTATTTCAGGCGCAAAACTCAATGCCGTTATTCCATCTGTTGGCGGCGATGCTAGACGATACTCGTTGGCCGACGAAATTATGTGAGGTTCCGACGATACCACACCACCAGCCATGATTTTGCGTTGCGAACAAACGAAAATGAACAATTTTTCTGAAATTATGTAGCTATTTTAGATATGATCCTAAAAAGGGAAAACTGCCTCCCCGAGCGACCTCAGACAATTGCCGCACGGATAATTGCCTTTTACGCGCGAAATTTAAACTTTTGCGAATATGTCGGTTTTGGATATGGCCCACCCAAAGATGATTGGAAACCGAAGTTTGAAGGGCCTTTACTACCTAACGTAGACTAGACCTGAACTAATAATCTTGCAAGTGAGTTGATCGATTTCGTGATCGACCTAACAGCTAATACCGAAAACCGCCTCCAGCAGACATCTTTGCGTGCCTGCGGCTTGTGCTGCCAGGGGCAATCGTCCTTCCACCCACAACGACGCACGGCTAACGGAAATACAATAATCCAGTTAGACGTGTCTTCACGCGGGAAATTCAAATTTTCCCTTCAGTGCTGAGACATTCTTTCCATAGATTTGTTTTAATCCACAAACAATCTAGCCGGCTTCACAGTTCGCACAATCCAAATACAGAGAAAATCATTCTCAGTAATTCCATCAAAAAACCAATCCTGTCATTTCTCGCCATCCCAACAACAACCCAGAGAAAGAAAAAATCACAAGTCAACCAAAAAACAGAAAACGTCCCAAAAACGAGTCCCTATCCCATCTGTACACGGAACGAAAAGCCACACGGGCATTGACTATACAAATATCCATTCTTCTCTCATTTAACTCCCACAAAAAACGAATGACACAAAAAAGATGATCGGACAAAGAAAAACAGGAAATCATATTTTCTGAATAAACGGAAAGCCCGAGCCGGCTCTAACACAGTGCACGCAATGGCCAGGAAAAAACCCAGACCTGTCAGAAAAGACCCCACAAAACCAATCGCCCTTCCTCGACCCCTCTCCATCCAGCCGACCGCAAATTACAAATATGGATGCGGCACATCAACCACTTTCAAACGGCCGCCATCTCCTTCGGAAACGAAACGTTTGCGACCCCTGCAACAAAGAAAGAATCTTGTCCCCACGACCCCCACTCCTCAACACATTACATCTCGTACTTCTGCGGCAATTTGCGAATGACATCCTCGGGCAAAAACGGCTTCTCCACCTGACGACAAGCAGCCAACCAACGCTCCAATAGAGTGTACGCCGGAGGAACATCCAAGCACAGATCCGGTAAGGCTTCGTACAAACGCTCGAAGCCAGTGCGAACCGCATCCACGCTGATCATCGATTGGGCACTCAATGCCGATAGCAAACACGCAAACAGGCGAGCAGTGCGCTCGTGCATCGCTTCGATGGTCATCACACCGGCCTGCAAAGCACACAAACATGTACAAGTTATCCTACCCCGCCGTACCCATCGGAAGTATGATCAGAGCGCACGTCAACAGTGCAAAGGGTCGACGGCTCATGCAGACAACCTTCTCACCTGGAACACCAGTTCATGATGAAAATGCGGAACCTCCAACTCCTTCAAGCATCGGGCTGCTTCGTCCACGTCGCCACTTTGCAAATATTCTTCCAGCAGCTGCTTGACCTAAAAATGCATCACAAACCAATATTGAATAAGCGCCAGCAGCCAACTCCCCCTCCCCCACAACCACCAACAAAACTGGTATCCATTACTTTGTTGACCAAAAACCGAACCGGTCTCGTCGGACCACCCGCGCCCCAAATAGTGTCCAAACGATGTTTATTCGTAATCATAGCTTGCCCTTGTTCCAACGCTTTCCTGAAACACAATCGTTGAGTAGGTAGTAGTACAGTCCACAGAGACCACAGGGCAGGAAAATGTATTTCCTAACCAAAGCACATAGAAATCTACCGCACGCACTGTGGTCAGTTACGCATAGCACAATGTCGCTGACGAAGGACAGGAGCATCTATTGCTCACGCTGCAGATCAATGACTATCTGCACAGACCAAGTAGATACTACTGCACACGTACCCTGTTAGCGATCACATTCCATGTGATAACTAATTTGCATCAGCCCAGTCAGGTGCCTGAGTTTTTCGTCCCGTATGACTGCTGGACAGCTCAATCCCACTCTGATCTGCCCGAATGACATCTGGAAAGCTCTTCATCGCCCACAAGTGCCAGTACGCAGTCAGTTGTGTGGTAGCACTATTCCACAGATTCCCCCCCCCCCCCCCCGAGTTACTTACATAGCATACACATTCAGCTCTTGCTTTTTTTGTTCGGCTTGACTTTCGCTTTGTTTCGTCTCGCCAGATAATAGGAACGCCGTCGGCAACGCTTCATCGGCAGCCGCCCGCGCCATAAAATTGCCGACAATTTCCGGCGCATTCGGATAATCCAAAACGAGATCTGGTAGGTCTATATTGAGCAATAAATTGAACCCGCGTTCCACGTCCAACGACGACAACACCTTGCGCGCCACCAAATCGCTTATCAAACGAGACGTCCACTCGCGGACTGAAGCCTTACGATCCATCGACAATGTTACTGCCAGACGAACAACGCCTGGACGAGCTTCCTTCGCCAATATCAACTCCTCGATCGATTCCTACCAATAAAAACAACTGCTACAAACTTTACACCTTCAAATCGATGTTACTTACCACAGCTTCGTCCAGATCGTCGTTTTCGAAAAATTCCAGTAGAATCGGTTCCACATACTTCTCCATCATGGCCGCCCCCAATTCAGGAGTGATCGATTGATAACGAACGTTACGACCAGCAGCCGCATCGCTGTCGTAGTTCGGATCGTTTGGATCCAAACATTCGGGCTCTTCGTACAGGCGATTCGCTTGACCCCACGTCCATTTGCCCCCGCTTCCTTCTACAAAACAGGGCATGTCCGCCTCTGCATTTCATCAGATCCCAATTTATGGGCAATATAGTCGCCACTACCCCGTTCAGACCAGGAACCCTAATTCTCGCACCACATCGTGCCATTTCCCAAATTCGACTCACCTTTTTTAGCCAACCCGCGTCCTTTTCCAGTACGGGGCCTACGTTGGTTTTTTTGCGACCGTGGCACTTGCACAACTCCATTAAATTGACGAGGTGGTTCTAAAAAAAATTAAAACTGTGACAAAAACTTTCATAATACCCATCCTTATTATTTATGAATTCGTAACATAAATTCAATTAGAACAAGTTTACAAATTAGACCGACATAAATCACAACAAGAACCTTGTCCAGACACCCTGCGTTGCAGGCGTGTCCCCCATCGTCCTACTATCCTACTGGCCATCTTACGACGTTTAGTTCCTGGCACCGCTCCGTCATCACTTTATACTTTCCGAAAAACATGACATGACACGTATATTTCAAATGCACTTATATTTTGTTTCCCAAAAAACAGAACTGGAATAAATTTGATTCTGATTGTCAGCTATCACGCTCAATTTGGTGCCCATTAGACCCCATTCCTATGCCCTTATAAAATGAGCTCTGCTCTATTTCTTCAACCCAACCCAACCAAGTCAGAGAAAGCACCCGTTTGGCGATCATTCAGAATTTACAGTTGAACAAACGGCACCTGTTCAAAACGGACAATGACAAACAGCATCCGGTTCCTCAAACCAGACTTTATCTTTTATAAGCCTCGAGGCTGTCGTCATATGCTATGTATTCCCAGATAGGGCGGGGACTGGCAATGAGACTGACCGACCCAATCATTAATCAAACTACGATTGACTTACAAAATAAAAAACTGGTCTTACCTTCCGCACTCTTGGTCCGTTTCAATAAACGTAGTTTTTGTCGAATCGGTAACGAGTTCGGATTCAAACCATGATCTTTGGCATATTGTAATTCTGCTTTCACTTCGGGATCGCTACCGATATCGCCCCGATCATCGTCCCCCTTTTGATCCACTTCGTCATCGGCGCCACGTCCGATCGTGCCATTCTCATAAACAGCATTCCTATCGAATTCGCCTCCACCCTGGGCACCATTCACTCGCGAGACATTGCTGGCCATTTTTCGATCGATAATTCAAATTATTGGAATGAAATAAATCGATAATCTACCGCCCTTTGCACAACTATATGACTAATTTGCTTATCACCAGTATTCAAAGAACCGGATGCAATAAATTATCAATGACGCAAATAAGGCGTTGATTAATTAACTGTACGAAACTGAAGATCAAAAACCAAGCTTTTCATAAAGCGACAAGATCACTGAGACACGTTATCACTAAAGCTCTACTGGGCTTTAGCGGTACTGATACGAAAAAGCTACTTGACGAAAAGGGGATGAAAAGTCAGCCGCAAAAATGTTGTCAAATCAAGTTGAGAATACAATGGGCAATCTAAAAAACGGAAATGCATATAAAGGACATTTTAAGTATGCTATTGGCGTAAAAATTAGCTATCGGGCGACCAGTTTTCAACAAAGTCGGTAGGAAAATAAGCGCACGGCACAGATGATCACTGGCTAAATAATAACAGGGTTTTGCTAACCGGTGATCATGGCCGTTTACGTACACGAAAAGAAAGCGTAGGTGGAGCTAAGTTTTCTTGTTCAACCCACACTCATTTTAAAGTGATAATACCTTCATTCAAGCCGAAATGCGATCTTTCCAACAAGAGACGCGTCGAAGAAACGACGACAGCACATAAATGGAAGCCGTGCTGCAATGGACGCGTACTATCGAAATGTCACTCATAATAGCAACCCTGGAAAGCCGTCGATCGATGAAAAATTGTGGGTGGAAACAAGGCTATAACAGCAGCGGTTGTCTCTCAAGCTTTTTCCTATGCTTAGACATCGGTCGCCATTTCTTTCACGCAAAATAAACCGCACTAACGGAATCGGTCAGCACTAGCCAGTCGTAACCGGAAAGGCTCGTAGTGACACAGCTGCTGGCCGTGACCTTTTCTCAACAAAAATATCGGTATGAAACAAGCTGCAGAAGATAAACTGGCACCAACAAACATGATCAGACTGCACGTGCAGTATGCGCGTTCGCTTTTTAAGGGTAGAAAAGCTGCTGAGGGGTTCATACCGTAGTTGCCAGGGCTAGATGGAAAGACCCCAATTATAAATCAACAGCACACCAAAGTCATCGTGAATTCATACAAGTTTTTATCTTTCAGACAGGCAACGGAGAAGTTATCTCTTGCCGGACCAACAGTTTACGCGTATTTGCTCTATCGTCTCGAACCGCACACAAACGAAGAAAATGCCAAGCCCACATTGGTTGGAAACATCTGACGTCGAGAAGACCCACTATGCCGTACGCTTCAGCACGGGCCTAGTGCCAACATTCGCTCTCCTAGGCTGCCGCCCAGGCAGGCACCAAATGCATGGCGTCACGTGACTACGACTGCGCCAGGCCAGGTCGACGCCAAACCACGTGCAATTGACAAAAACAGCCAACCAGTGACTTGCCGAATCATAACAAAACAAAAACATTGCTGTGCTGTGCAACCCAGAAATCCTGCATGGACAGAAGGCAGACATTCGTTCATGCGAGGTGGCACAGTCGACCTGCACATTACAAACTATATAGGAAGCCGAAGACCACACAATTACGAAACACATCTCACCTTTGCTTCCCTCTGCAAAATGAAACTCGCGACAAGTAAACTACGGAAGTTATTGTCCTACTCCAACAATACCATAGAACGAGCAACTTGAACGGGCGCATCTGCGGCGAACAATGGAAAATTAAAAAAAATTTTTTAAAAATAATTTATTAGAAGTATTTTTTTAAAATTTAATTTTTGTGTTGTTTTATGGGATAAAAAAGAAAAAAAAAAAGGGGAGGCGGGTAAAAGTTTGTAATGTTTAAGTATTTATGTGTTTTTTTAAAATTTTGCCCATTTCGAGTATACATCGCGCTATTCTGATTCAAAACACACGCGAAAAGGTCGCAGGAGCACTTAGGGCACATTTAGCACCACCTATATCATGGTGGATTTCATGGCGGGAATTTCAAAAAGAGTTATAGACTGCGACTTTTTGATGCGCGATATTTTAGTTTGCCCATTTCCAATTGAGGGAAAGCCTTAAATTTCAAAAAAATATCCCAGGCTTTCCGGAAGCAGCGTTTGTCGGAATGCTAAAATGGGATGCGCCTCGCAACATGGAATCAGTAATTAGCGTACCCTGCGCGTGACAAGTTGACCCGGCTCGTCCTTTTCGACTCACGAGCGGAACAGTTCGAGAAAGTTCATCAAAGGAAGGCAAGACCGACCCGGTACGACACGGTGATCAGACTGCTGTGACAGAAATATATATTCTACCACACAAAGGAAACCCAAGTCATCTTCGCACCTCGTGACCAGCCATCACTCGGTGAAGACACTCATCAGCGCGTGATCGTCGTCCACGACACATCCTGGCACTCAATTATGTGAGATCATAAGCGAGAATGATGTCGGGCGGATAGGTTCTGGCCCAAACAAAGTGTACATATTCAACAGAATACTCGGCACGTTCACGGATGTGATTTCGGTCCTTCTCGTGAGTCCAGTCCGTTTTTCAAAAAAGCTAAAAAATCCAGCAGAAAAAGTATCTTGTGATTGAATTCGCATAAAATTCAAACATCAGGAGAGAAAAAACAGTGATTTCACGCTGATCGTGAGTACCAGTTTTGAATACAACACTGTATTCTTGATCGTCGCTTCAAAGATAGACTTCAAATTTTCTTCCAAGCGTAGCCCAAAATGCCGCTTGTTGACCCTCCCCCTCCGGAACAAACTGCGTGCGATAACACATCCTTGATTATACTGTAATTCTATCAAGGTTTTATTGATGTTATTCTGCTGGATTTTGAGCCAGCTATACACGCATTGTGGATGGGCATACCTTGGCCCATCCACAAAAGAACTTCGCCAGCATAGTTCGGGTGATATCTGATGGACCAGAGGCCCGAAAGGATGATTTTGTCCTGGAATATTTTAAAAATTGAGTAGTCTGCCCGCTCTGCCAGTGCAAGTTGCGGACTACACCTAACGGGTGTCTCAGAGAAAATGGCGGTCTGCTTGAAACATGCCCCAAAAATCCAAATTTTAACGAATCCTGAAAATTTTAATTTTGCAACACTCCACGTACATCCACAATTCACTATCATTTCGTATTTTTAAACCAGATATTCGCCATCGAGTAGATTCATGCGATGCAAGCGTTTTGACCAGCTGAGGCAACTTTGCACTACTTTTTCCCGTCCACATTGAATTTCTTTTCGTCGGAAAACAAAATTTTTTCCATGTCAGATTTTCGGAAATTTCTCGCGACCCAGTAATAAAACGATACTCGTTTTTTCTTCTGTTCATCCGATAAATTTGGTTCTGTTCGAATCTTGTACGGTTTTAAACGGAGATCCTTCGCCAATATTCTTTAAGCCGATGCAACCGATATTTCTAACTTCTCGGCCAATTTTCGAACCGTCACTCGTTTTTTGCCCTTGAGAAGCCTTTTGGACTTCTGAATATTTTTCTTCGTACGTGCAGTGCGTTTCACGCCGGGCGGTTTATGCAGTTCGATAGAGCCTTTTTTCCTGATTATTTTGCACCATCGTTCGATTGTTCGCAATGAAACGGTATTCTCTAATTCGACGAGAATCTGGGATGGCGTTTTCCCATCTTTATGTTTGCAAAGTACGAGATCTTGGAGATCTTTGGATTTCATTTCGAAAAAATTTACAAATCAGAAGTTTTCGTAATATCTACACTCAAGGCGATACAGTAATGAAAGCTCTATTTAACGACACCAACCGCAGCAGGATAGGTGCACCCTACAAATTTTGCGCGCCAATTTAAGCAGACCGCCATTTTCTCTGAGACACCCGTTACAATACGTGGTGAGACCGAGTATGCGCGCTGGCCTATACCGTAGAGCTGGGGTGACAGCGGCGAAAGCTTGTTGGATCTAGATCTGCAAAGATCGTTGTTCTGGCGTGCCATCCGCTGGCCTTCTATGGCCCCGCAGGACGAAGATTACTGACAAGCTTTTCTCTTTTTTTGGAAAGATTTATCTAGACACAACTTTTAAAGGCCTTTATGACATGGCTCTATGCTTCGTATTTATGAGGACGTTCCCTATCATTGCTCTGGGCCCCGTTGCATAAAAGCCAGGACAAGTCAACTCATTTAGGATGACTATATACCTTGTGTGTATTCGCGTAAGACGACTTCTAGTACGAGTGCAACCCCAGAACCAGTTTCTAACGTGGCGGGATGGCAGTCGATGTTTTCGATGTGGTCGGAGAAGGTTGGTTTAGAATGCGTTCTAAGCGCGCTCTGAAAATTGCCAACGCGGCAGTTGAGGAGAGAGAGAGAATTGTCCAGCGTCTATAATATGACTCTCAAAACATCATTATCCCTGGGCTGATCAAGGAGCGGAAAGAACCGAAATTCAGACACATTTCTATCGCTGGAGGCTTCACATGCAAGATCGGGGAACAAGCCTGAACGGAAATCATGAAAGAATGCGAGAATAGTTACGGTTTCGATGCTGGTGAGTTTGCAGTTTTGTTATATAAAGGCGGTGACTATGTGGTTGCTCGGAATGGGCCGATCACCTGAGCTGGCCCTTGAAATGCACCCTCCCATTTTCCTTCCTGGGTAAAGGCCACAACGCAAACTGAACTTCTCTGACGAATAGGGGTAGATTACGCGGGTTATGGGTAGGGTGATTGTGCGTCAAAATCCTGACGTTTTGACGTTTTGTAAATGACGTTTTTTACGGTCACCTTTTGCGCACCGATAATACTACTGTATACATAGTGATGTTCATTTTAGTTGAGTCTGGTACGCGAAGCCATGCAGGGAAACATGAAGATGGAAACGACCAAGAAACGCGACCAGTACGCTCGATCAGTATCCCACGGATGCTTGTAACAACTGGAAGAAATGGTCTTGCAAGTTTTGGGTGAAGGAACAGTGGGACAACAACCGTGACGCAGGAATATTGAGGTGCAGGGAAGGTCAGGTTGCATGGACAATATCTCGATGCTCCATGCATACAATGCTGTTGTTTTTACAGGCGAGCTATATCGTCGCGTGCATTGTCGCCAATAATGCCGTCCCAATCCTCAAAACCGAGCCTCGAACCGATTTGCTTCCCTTTGCTGAGATCAGCGAATAATGGCTAGCTCATCGCTTCCGCTTACCAATCGCCTTGGCAACATCAATGATGGGAGAACAAAGCAAGAGATTCAAGTGATATTTGATTTAGCCAGCGGATGAGAATAAGTGATGAGGGTCATGTCTGAATTCATAGTGTCGACAATTGGTGCTCGGATCAAACAACATCCCTCCCGGCAGGCGCAGATGTTTGATCCGAGTTTTTTGGGTACCTCAATATTCCTGGCATATAATGCCTGTGTCCGTTCTGTGATTGAATATGGTGCCATATGTTAAGATCCTGTGCTCGATAAGGGTATTCGAGAGTTAGAACGAGCTCAGTTTTATCCGTTGAGATTATATTTGAACGATTTTCGCATAACTCATAAAGATGGGCTGAAACAAGCTAGGTGGTCTTCACTGCATGATAGAAAGAAAGGACTGAAATTGTGCCAGTTTTAGAACTTTTATCACGGTGCACATGATTTTCCTAATAGCCGCTTTGTGCATCGAGCGGCTTCTCGTGATAGTTGTCAGATACGTGATGATATGATGATGATGATACACTGACAACGAGGCAGGAGGATTACTGTAGGTACCTGATTTATTGGTTGACTTGTGGCATCAGTGCCAGTTCCTATTCGCTTGAGCGGCAAGATCAAACTTGACCTAAACAGTTGTCCTAAAAATACATAGGCGCTAAAGCACCGCGACCTCGCTTGAATTTTTTCCCCGTCTTTATCCGGTTTTAGGACAACTTTTCGTTTTCGCGCCGGCTCCTACGATGCCCGTGTGATACGCAGTTATATGCTTCAACACGCGGAAACTAGTTGTCCTGAATAGAGTCGTCCTAAAAGTTGACCTAAATGAGTTGACTTGTCCTGGCCTTTGTGCAATGGGCCCCAGGTGGGGTCTTAAAAGCAAGCAGCCAGTCGGTCGGTCGATGAAGTCCGTTTTTCGTTTGGTGTAAAATACTCTGTGATGAGTTGCAGGAGGTAGTTCACACAGAGAACCTCTTCATTAAGCGTCAAACCTTCTTCCAATCCACATATGTCCATTTTCCATC
Source organism: Mesodorylaimus sp. YZB2_4 (assembly GCA_030248295.1). Taxonomy (NCBI): domain Eukaryota; kingdom Metazoa; phylum Nematoda; class Enoplea; order Dorylaimida; family Dorylaimidae; genus Mesodorylaimus; species Mesodorylaimus sp. YZB2_4. The sequence goes on along the minus strand of JASANH010000744.1, from coordinate 64,474 downwards.
CCCCCAGTACTCTGGATGTCATCCAAGGATTTCGAGCAGACATCCATGTCCTGTTCTCACGAAAATGTTTTATGCGCAAAGTAACAATAGCGCTGAGATGACTAATTGGTTGCTTGCAGTTGTTTGGTACTCGAACTTTTCGAAAAAATCCAGGTCACTCATGTGCAAATGATAGGTCGAGAATTAGGGACACGAAGACCAGTTGCTTATAACCAGCGTGATGTGCTTGCAGGACTACTCGGCTGTTGCACAGAGGCACATGTGAAATGTACAGTGCACATGTGCCTATAATGCACGTGCACTGCGCATTCCGCTCATCATCGTAAATTGAAACACAGGATTTAGGAACTGGCTCGAATAATCGCAGCCGTCAGCTGTCTGCTAATCATAAGTATGGCTGATCGACAACACAACAGAACACAAAGCGTGAAGCCAGAGTGGTCTTCCTTATGTAATAGGCACATATAAAGGCCCTTATGACATTATGCATGTATTACTGTATGCCTCCGGCCTATTCGTGCACTGGTTCATGAAATCGGTCCGCCTCTCCTAAGTCAGGGCCTGCTTGAGACCGAGAGCGAGGTCGAGGTCGTGTGACTGGTCTGATTGCAGGCATCGGTAGAGAACTAGTCTAAAATTCCTGGTCTAAACTTGCTCCACGATCACTTCGGGCTCATTGTCAGGTCCGTCAGAACCCCTTTGATGGCCGGCGCGTGCGGGTGCCCCCCGAATTGTGAGTCTACACGGCCTTGTGGTGTGGTGGCTAATAAACGATATCGCAAGGCGTCGTGGACTGCGTGGGGCTATTCCTGTGGCTTGATCCATCCTCTGGTCAGCCCTAGGGCAGCCAAGGATTTCACTTCGCTCTTTTTAATATCTTTTCTTGGCGCACTTGAGCAGAGTCTGATTGTCAACTGTATCAAACCTTAGAGATGTACCACACTGTAGGGACTGACCAAACGGCAGCCCCTCGCCATGTCTGCACCTTCACCACATATCTCCGTGCAAGGATGGCTTGTCAATTGCTATGGCCAAGTCGCCAAATGTGCTCTCGAGGGCGCAGCAAACAAAACTATTTCGAGGACAAATGCAAAAATTCAATGGTCACTGGGAGAAAGAGATATTTTTAAAAACCCTAGAATATCATTCATTCGGTAAGGATCTCTGCGAGACGAGGTCTTTGGATTCAAATGATTGGGCGAGCGATGCAGCCCTGGGATTTGGCACAACTAAAACGAGGACATTGTTACCCCAGGGCCACTGTTTATACATAATTTGAAATGGATTCGACCCAAGGGTTTAGTGAGGGGGTAAAAGTCCACTCGTTTAGCTTCCGTCTCCAATCAGAGCATCTCGACCAAGTTCAAGTTCAAGCTTTACTGTAACCAAAGTAGCGAGAGTGCACTTACTGGGGCAGACACAAACTGGATAAGAAAACATGGGAAAACAAGAAGAAAAGACCGACAGAGGCGCAAAAATCCACCTCTTCCGTGTGATTGAACACAGGATGCTCCAGCCTCTCAGCCATTCGATACCAAGCAATATGGGTAGATGGGCGAAAGTCAACCCATTGCACCCCCTACAGCACTTGAAATTAGTGCACTCTAATGTATTCACGTCATCTGACCATGTCGATGACACTGCGAGGGAGTGACAGCTGTGTGTCGTATGATGTGGCAATGCAGACCTCACAGACCGCTTCCGCCATTGAAATCACCCTGCGTACAAAACGGTAGGGTTCCGCTGAGCCTACCAGCAACACTGGCTGAATATGACAGGGCACGGGCAGCTGATTAGAGGGAGACGGTCGTGAGAGTAGCCTAGTGGGTCGATGATGGACAATGGGTTCTCCCATTTGTTGCTTGTTTGGCTGTTGTTCTTGGTAAATTCGCGATAAATGGTCGAGTTCAAACTGCAGACGGGAGGTGGTGGTGATTGTGTAGCACGTGATCATCTTTACAGCGTGGGCAGGTAAGATTTTTGGTCGCTTTGAATGCATACTTTGAGCTTGCGGCAGGTTGCGTTTGACGTCTTCCGAAAGACTGCGAAACCAAAGCAATGAATGATTCTGATACTATCCGAAAAGAAGCCCGTAAACTCCGCCGTTTAACTGTCGAGCGCAAAATGTTGGAAGACATGCTGGGAATTTGCAATAATCAAATCCAGATATTCGAGGAACGTCGACTGGCGAGAGGAGTAACGGCCGAAAAGAGGAATCGACTGAGGAAAGAAGGAGGTCTGGCATGGAAGCAACGTTACTTGGAAATGGCCGAGTCGTATCGCGCGTTGTTTCAATACCATTCCGAATTAGGAAATGACTACGCGGACGAGCTTCCAGGAGGTCTCCAAGAATTTGTGATTCAATGCGAAAGCGCTATTCAAACACTGCGTCAGTCCCAGCCTGAAAGCGCGACGCCAGGGCAGCTAGTAGAGTTGCTGGACGCCATGATCGACAACTATTCTGAATTGATGGTCGAACTGAAGTATCTGCTGGAAGACAGTGGTTGTGCTCGACATGATGCGAAGTTGTGCGCGGAGGAAGTGGGAGAAATCGTCATATCCAAAGAAATTACGTCGCAAGAAGAATCCGTTGGAAATGGGTTGCTTGGCTACACCGAATTCGAAATCGTGGACGAGTTTGGTCGACCTCTGAATGGAAAAATGGAAACGACTCTAGAAATAGAAGAGAATGCAGCTCGAGTCATAGTCAGCAATGATCGCAAGATCGTGTTTGGACCCCCTCCAGTCCAACGTCGACATCAGTACGTCGATTTCTATTCACGATCTCCTTCTCAATCGTCGTCACCATCGTACGCCTCGACAGATCGCTTGCGCCATCGAAATCACCCTGCTTACCAAATGGTAGGATCTCCGCGATACATCAACGTAGCACCCCGAGCTCGATCTCCGGCCAATGCCCACAGTGAGCGCGAACTGGGAGGGGCGATGGACAATGTGGTTACACACGATGATCGTCAAACTCGATCGGTCGGAGCAGATGCGACAGAAAACGCATGGCGTGAGACGTAAGCAAATACGATCGTGTGGTATTTTGATGTCATATTTTCTAATTTTCGATTGTAGATCATCGGCATTAGCTCGGTTCCAGAAAAACCACCAGGCGCGCCAGTCGCAAGTACGTACTCGTCATGTCCGTGATCGCAGTGGTGTTAGTTCGATCACTATCTCTACAAACCTGCCACAAGTAGCAGAAGCGAAACCTGAACCACCGAATGCGTTCGACCAATGGAACGAGTGCCAGCGTCAATGGGCCGAGATGCTGGCCAGTTCGAGTGGTATGCCGTTTCTGCAAGAGGTGCCACCTAGCGAAGGCCCTTCGACGTCCGCCGATACTGAAAAGAAACAGAAACAGGCCGATGTTCTCCGTGCTGGGCAGAAGTCGCTGTTGCTGCAGTTCTTGGCTCCAGCCTCGAGCACTCCGACGGAAGAAGTCGCTCGCCAAAAATCTGAAACTGCCTGTGATCACCTGATGGCCCTGTTAATGCGTGGCCTTCCCTCCACCGAACAGCCGCCATCGCCGTGAACATACAGTAAATGGCATGTGAATGGGTCATCAGTGCGCAGTCTGGGGTGGGTATGCCCTGACATGCGCCCTTGCTTGTTTATTCGATGGATAAAGAATACTAATTTTGCAAATGCGCACCCATTTTTTTAAGAGAACTCAACCCTTCGTTCTCTGTGTGCCTTTTCTGTTTCATGCCAACTTGTTTTTGGAAAAAAAGAATTATACCCAATCTGACATAAATTTATGAACAATTCATGTGCAGCAGCAGCAGTCCGTCATTTGGAGTGGTATCATCTCGGGAATTCCAAGCTAACCTTTACCAGTGAAACCTGGTGAAAAACATTCGCCTGATTGACTAGCACTTTATGAAATTATGAACTCGACTTTTTCGTGTTATAGTCACGTCCATATTTCTGATTGGCTTCATACCGTAAGCTCGAGTTGGCTTTTTGATTAGCTACCTGAAGGGGCTCGAATGGCTTGTACTCGATCGAGCAAGAGTCCGACTCATGCCAGTCCCCCGGCTTGGAAATGCGCCTGCATATTCTGATGTTTCTTATCGTTAGTTAGCTATGCGACCGCATTCGCTGCACCCTATAGCCTGCATTGAAAGGTGGCCTCTGATTTCCTAGTCCTTTTACTGCCGTGAGGAAACTGCTCGCAGGCAATTATCTGATCAGGAACGAGTCGTCGCCACGTCCCGCGGAAGGAAGTTTAACCTTGAAGCTGTCGAATCAGTCCCTTTTGTCCATCCCCATGCCCTGTCTTTGCGCACTCACAATCCGAAGAGAATTGCGCCAGTGGACAAAACGGGCTCTTCTAGGCCTGGGGCTTCTCTTCTGACGTAAATAGCCTTGTAAAGACGAGTTATCTCTTCAGGTTCAGAGAAGCTGTTCTGAAGTGGCTGCCTCAATAATGGCTTATTCTTTCGTGAATTCCACAGCCATATGCGGCCTGTGAACAAAGTCTTTTTTAAGCTGATGGCTTTATTTGGCTGTTTTGAGGAGATAGATGGCCGTTTACGGATTCTTTTGCGAGGATATGGGTGTACTACTCATTCACCCGTTTTGCTTATTTATCTCTCAAATTCAATGGGACTAATTAGGCGCGCGAATTGGCTCAATCAGCGTCTTCTTTTCAACTTTTGCGGCTTGGACCAGCCGAGCTGAGCCGAGCCGATGACAAATAGGAAGATGCTTCAGTGTCGACACGCTTTAGCCAGTTTATTATCGATCCAGCCCCCGAGCAGCCTTTTCACATCATGTTGGCTCGGCTTGATGACCAAGTGCAGTGGCACGAGAGCAGTCGAGCGTGAAATATTCCGGAGATCATATCCGCTTCGTCTGCTGATAAGCTCGCCACCGACTGACTGATGTGGGTGTAAGAAATTGCGTTTCAGTGTCTTCGGGTCGCAAGAGGTCGTGCGCGGAATAATTCCATGGACAATTAGATTAGTGCAATTTAGCAATTTAGTCACACATGCTCGACTGGAGCTGAGCTCGTCCCGGCAGAAACCAATAACGTTCTTCGGAGTAAGTGCATGGTGGCACTGATTGACAACGAAGTAGAGTCTTCGTTCAACGAGTGACGGCTTCCAGTCTTTCCCTCCTTCTTTCTAATTAGGTCGTACTCAGTGGTCGTGGCATTTCGACAGCGTTCTTTGTCACATCTCGATTTATGAAAAATGGTCATTTCGGATTCATTTTGCCGAGAATTCTCATTAAGTTGAGCCGTCTAGATGGTCTACAGGTTGGTCGGTCAATGCTCTGAGGTCCCTCAGCTTGACTAGCTAGCTGGCCTTTTCACTTTCCGGCTCGAACTCATTTGCGTCATTGAAATCGTGTTCAAGCTTACTTTGCTCATATTGGCTCATCATCCTCGATGAACAGGGGTTTGTTTTTGAGGATAAAGGAATTGAAAATGAGGAGACTAGGGAGGCGAAAAGCCTACGAGCCCATCCTAGTTCGAGCTATGACGCCCGAGGCGAGTTTCAAAGACTAGCGGATAATTTTTCACGGACACTCCTCGTTGCTTGCATAGTTTCAGGTAGGTCTTCATTCTTCGCAAGCAGCTCTTTTCGTTCTTGTACTGCCCTTTGACAAGTAGGTTTGAACGAGAACGTTTTCACATCTCGTTATTCAGGCCATACTAAACCAAATTAGGTGTACTCGCGTTTTCCAAAGACCCAAATTGCGAGTCAGAGCTGATTGAAAATTGGGCTTCCGGTTTTCTAAGACTGTTGCACACGATCACAGAACATAGGTCCTATTTGGACAACGTTCTCTTCTTGAACACTTTTTGCGTGTCTATTCTCTAAAATGAAAAAAAACGCATTTATTCACAAATGTCAGCTCCGAAAACGAGAGTTGCCTTATTTAGTTCCTTTTCTTGGTCAGAAAAAGAAGTCTCCGTTGGGAACAAGGTGCCAAAGAAACGATTTTTCTTCGCTCCATATCGAGCGCGCTTAGTGTTTATCCTTTTTTCGGACGGGGCAGGGTGGTGTCTTGTCAAGACTCAGAGAACATCTAGCTACTCGTAACAGCATATTCGCTTTTTTTGAGGCTGCTGCGTCAAAGTAGTCAGTCAGCCTCTGTTGGCGTATGACCGGCGAGTGTTGCCGAGTGCCAACGTGATCGTTGGAAGCTCTTAGTTGATTTTATTTGAGAAAATAAGGAAGAGTTCGTTCCTGCCTCTCACGAATTTGATTACTGTACCCACGTGCTAGTCAGAGTTATGCAAACCCGTGAGGATAGTATACGTGTGATATACTGTACATAGTATCACGGGATTGATTCTGAAAAACTTTGCTGGAAACTGTCAAAAGGATGATTGATCTCATTCGGTCATTACATCGAGCTTGACTAATCGGCTGTATCATGACATATCCCTGGACTAAAGACCATGCTGACAACAGATCATGCGTGTCGTGCATTCAATATTTTTCGGCAGCCATTCTACTGTAGTTTGCTTCCTTTCTTGCGCTTACAGTAATCTTGTGTCAGTTTTCTGACGTCTAATTTTTTCAGTGATTCTAATTACCTCATTGACGATCGACTTCTGATTTTCAATCACAGTTGGAGTCTGAGCACACATTTTGACCAGATCGATAGCTACAAACGACCAGTCACAATGATTCCTATGATGGCGGGTGGCGGCTTCTCTGTCGGCAATATGCGCTGGCAAGATCGTCAAGACAATTCGGAGAAGGATGATGGTGATGGGCACAGCGCCGACAGCAGTCGGTGTCCAAGCAGAGATGAATCACCCGCGCATGACGATAACGACAGAAATGATGGTCGATTTCCTCGATCCGCTACCACGATCACAGGAAGGAAAGAAAGAAGAGCCAGTCGGAGTGCTGTGGAAGTTGTTGAACTCAAATGCCAACATAACACCGAAGCGGCATTGCAAGATTTACTTGGTTTGCGGGTCTCTGGCAGCAGAAGTGTGGGCGTGTTTGTACAAAGCGTTCATGCTGGAAGTGTGGCTGACTTGGTAAGACACTTGGTACCTCGAATGCTATATGCTCATCAGGGATGCAGCATAGTTTACCAAGGACATCCCATTTTCATTCGTGTCACACAAAAATATGTGAAACGTATTATTCTGTCCTCATGTGTCTCTTTTCCGCCCCCCCGCATCATCGACCGGCTCCCACACTGGTATGGTTTGGCGCGGGACATCTCTTGCACTGTGCTCTGAACAAACAGGGAATGCGTTTTGCCATACAAACTCCTTTTGTCTCGGGTTCTGGTTCTGGCTGGACGGAAAGCATGCAGAGAGACAGGGCATATGCGGGAGGGGAAGAATGCACTTTTAAAATAACGGTTCATAAAACCCATCCAAAAGAGTTCAGATCCGGAAATGCTTTCAGGATGGACGAATCGAAGTTGGTGATCAATTAATCAATGTAGAATCAATTTCTCTGATTGGACTAACGCCTGACCAGGCCGTGCGGGTATTACGGGCAGCATTCTCGTTCAGTACTTCGTCCGTTCGAATCACAGTGGCTCATCATTGGGCTGACAAGACCGAACGCCTGCTGCGACCACCATCATCGATCTCAGCCCATCGGAGTATAATGTCAGCCTCTCGCAGCGAAGGGGCACTGTCCTCTCGTCCCAATAATGAAGATGTCCTTGAATCATCTTCTTCACATGCGGTCGCAACCTTGCTAACGGCACCAAAACTGGGAATGGGAAAAGGTGGCATGGTGAGTAGGCGACCGTCACCGCCGCCGAGGTCCCCAGTGCCACCTCCGCTGCCAGGCGTATTGGCATCAAGTGCGTCCGTCGAAGTACATCGAGCTGATAAGCCACCGTCCACGGGCACTATGCCCAGACCAATATCGAGGCCGCACACTCAAGGAGCGACCAAACTTCGGCGGGTCCCACAGTCAATAAATGCTGACCAAAATACGATAGCGAGCGGTAATAGTGACGAGGCTACGAGGATGAGCTGCGAATTGGAGGAACTGGGAGTGCCCGCCACACCGTCCTCTATTTCGCCAGCTGGTAGTGCGTCTCGCTTCGACTCTGTGCTGGACATGTACGATACACATAATTCAGAGAAGGCCGACACGCTCTCCACGTTGCCCCCTCGACCTGCAACGTCGAAAAGAAAGACAGCTGACAAAGCGCGAAGGAAGTCATCGTTGCCATTCCCCATGATGACCATGGAGAATTGTGAGCACTCTCCCTTCGAAATAGCAGGGGGTCATTCTATCGACCGTCAGACACCAATCGTACTACCGGGTGCCCTGATAAGGACTACCAACCTGCGTCATCGTCGTGTCAGTCACCAGAACAGTGATGTCAGCTCGGCTGGATCTGGCAAAACCACCGACTCTGGGACATCGAGAGCGACAGGGGTGACGCAATTGAGTCGCCGTTTTAGTCCTAAGCATGGCGAGGGTCAGTTACGAGCTTGGGGAAGCGACGACAGCTTGCACTTGCCGACCTTGGAGGAAGAAGATCGTTTCAATATTGGAAAGCCACCGAGGTCCATACACACGGATGATATCAAGGTAGGCCCATCAGCCGTGAGCTGCAACAATGCTGCCCCTGTACTACACTGTACATACTACATCCACAACCAATCTGTTTTAGCATTTTATAACAACAGCCCAACGCAAAAGCATTCGTTCCATAAAGGACAAAGCGACCAATGAGGAACTGCCTTTAGTTTCGTTTGACCAATTGAACCAAACCTCACCATCCCCAACAGAGAACAAGTAAGTGGACACAGTTGGTTCAGGTGTCGCTTCGAGGGCGGCATCAAACCTGCTCATTCTTACGATTATACTGCCTTCTCTATAACGCCCCCAGTACTTCGCAATAATGGCCCGCTTTGATGTCACTGGTCAAAAGTGAATGTAATCAACTTAAATGATCAAAATGAGCCCCTCTGACGTCATATGTTCTGACGTAGATTCACTTGCAAATTTGTTCGAATAGGCGGCTTACGCGTTAGTCGCAATTCAAGTATCCGTTGTGCAAGCCCACTGACGTAACTTCTTTGTGATATTGGCTCGCTAGCGTATCCTCGAGGGAGAAGTGTACGCTCGCTGCCAGGGTCATTGCGTTGTATCAGATTGCACTGTAATAAGGCAGCAATAAGTTGATCAAGCCCAGCGTACACCCTGCCCAGCGAATTATGCTCTTTATCAGTCAACTTGAGGCCTGTCTCGAGAGTCTAGCCAGAGCTCTGAGCTGTGAAATATTTGCAATGATATTTGCCCCATATCTTGAGATATCTAACTCTAATGGACCAGAGCAAGCAGAGGGTTACAATACGAGAGCATACTCTGATCAATATTTTCTTTTTTTAGTCGTCGTGCGATTCAAAGTGGCTCAAGCGGGCAGTCGAAATCGAGCAAAGGCAGCATCAGTAGTCAAGGTTCGCAAAAACTATCTTGGCAGTGCCCAGTTTGTCTGGACGGCGCGAGTAGGGTAAGAAGCACAAAATGCATTGCATGTACTGTAATTCATTTCCCTCAGTGCAAGGCCACTCGATCTTTCACCCACCCACTGCAACCTCCATCACCTCTTCATTTCCCACCTTATGTCCTAGTGTTTGCAGAGTGATCGCCAGCAACGCAAGTGGAGCCTCTCCGATGGATGCAACCCAGCATTTCTTTTGTCTCCTGATTCACTTCTTCGTTGTTCCGCGCAACTCTGACGATTTATTGTTTTTCGTTTTGTTCCTCAGTGCTACTGTTTGATTCTTGAGTCCTAATTCTATTATTTGTACTTTCGACGGATGCAAGTCAATGACGGACAGCGTTCCTCAGCGAACCTTATCTCTGGTATATTCACTATGCGTGCTATATTCGACACCTCCGCATGACCACGCGCTGTGGCGTATGATCCGTTTTTGCATTTCTGATTGCTCGTGCTGCATGAACATACAGACAGCACCAGTCTTCTGTTTCACATGGTCACAAACAGCATAGCGGCAGGGCGGCGTGTTTGTTTCGAGTGCGGAACCGTACAGTACGGACCCGAATCACTTTTCCATTTGCATCGGATACTGTTGCAGATACGTCGCACAAAACGACGAATGATGTCAACCGCTTGCGGACACGTATTTTGTAGCAGCTGTGTAGAAGACGTGGTTGGAAAGTATCACATGTGCCCGACTTGCCGAATGACCATTCGGTCTATGAAAGACGTACATCCGATTTTCATGTGAGCCCCAAATGTGGCACCTTTCAATAATGTTCATACTGTGACTTAACCTTGATCATGGGGATCGTTTACTGTATATCGATTGCGTACGGGTAATAAACCTGGCCAAAAAACTGTTACGAGAGGGTAAAAGTGAGTACTAGTCACCCAGTTGGTCAGTGGATAGCACGAGGTCGTTAGCTTAGAGATCCGGTCAGAAGGCGCAGGTAAAGTCTCTGGCTGGACCGCGAATTGGACGAATGATCGACCTTGACATTCATGCCTGTGTAATATTCCATAAAGTACATTATGGAGTTCGAAATTGAATACTTATCTCTCAAATTGCATGGCGGGGAAAGATCGCATATCTTGCTGGTCCCATCAGCCGCAGTGTTGTGGGAGAGGCGACTCGAAGATCTCATGGACCAACTGGTACCGCAGAGTGCTGGTGACAGCTTGTCGGCCAAGCTGAAAAATTTACCTTTGAATCAAAAAGGCTCTCACTCCTGTGCGCACTCTCCATATCAGTCTAACGCTTGTGACTGTAGTCATTGCCTTGTGAAAGACATCCGATACTGTGCCATTCTTGTCAAGTCTTGGTTGGTGAATTTGCCTGCAATCACTTGTTTGGCCAAGTTGAAGGCACGCAAAGAAGTGGAGGAAACATAAGAGGTGAGGTACCAGTCAGGTGACAACAGCCAGTATTGCACGCGTGATTTATCAGAACGACTGGTCTGTTCTGATAACATCTGTACCGACGCTATATTTTTGATTTGACACTTATCACTAGCCAAGTTAAGCTCAGGACTGAGACCGGACTAATGGGCGACCAGCACAAACGTGAACGCTGTGTAGGCGCTGCTACTTTGTCGTACATTCTTAATACACTATTCCCTCACAGGCTGTTTTGATCAAGATTTACACAGCTTTTACGGATCACTGAGTTGCCGCTGTGGCTACTTTACCTCACGACATCCGCGGATCATATGCGTGGTAAGCTGGCGAGACTCGGAGAGAACAAGCCGTTAAGCGCGATCGTAGCTTGTATGCACCTGTGTTACAACATTTGCTGCATGCATGGTCACTTGATTGCCAGTAAGATGGCCGGATTTGTGTCTGGAAGCCTGATCAATGGTGCCTTATCTCTAAAGTGGCAACTCATAAATGAGAAAAGCTGAAGATTTTTGCTAAACCAGGCCAACAAAGTTGGCATATTGTGATGTAGTTACTTGACAGGGTCAATTTTGAATCACGCGCCGCGCCGTGCCTGTTTGCATATCAGTTTTCTAGACAGAGATACGTATTAGCATAGACACTTAATACCTGCTGACTATTTTGCATGATGATTTATTTTCTACCTGACCTAGGTTTTGATGGCGGTCATGTTTATTTTCTGGCAGGTTTTCTAGGATTTTTTGGAGTTATGCAAATGCTATAGGCCAGTGCTGTAGGACAGGTATATAAGGGCCGCGTCTTGCAGTGAGAGAAAAAGAGAGCGTGTTGATCTCTTGCTCACCATCCGATAAAGATTTTGATTCGATCATGGCGCACCGGTTCCGACCGTATTCTCGTACCATCAGCCATCAGCCCCAGCCCTTGAGGTCATGAGCGTCAAGTAAGTCCCTTTCTCCAAGACCCACCTACTGGAACGAGTTTGCTCGCATTGCAGGGAACTGGAGGCACGTTGCGGGGTTACCAAGTGCAAAAGTGTGCAAGAGCTGTTCGAGGTAAGGACTCGGTTGGGCGAGACGAGGCTGTGTCGGCTGACGCGCATTCCCTTTTCAGAAACTGAAGCAGATGGGTCAGGGCGTGACGGTGTCGATCGAGATGCTGGACGCCGTGTTCGCGCAGTTGGTGAGCGGCAACGTGGCCACGGCAGACGAAGTGAACCAGGCCAAGGCCCAGCTGGAGACGGAGGCCGACGACAAGGGTCAAGTCTCGTTCCCCATCATCCAAGAAGTGTTCATGAATGTGTTCGGCTCGAAGCTCGGCCAGCCCGCCAAGTGATCTGCGATCGATGATGTGCCTTGGTGGTGACTGTGCGTGCAGTGTGTGTGCGATGAGTGCGTGTGTCTCTGGTGTCGAAAGTCCTGGTGACCGAGTTAAGTTCCAGAAGTGCAAGCCATAGTCAGGCGGGTGGTGAAACGATTTGACGAAGGGTAGCCCCCGATAGCCATTCATAGAATCCCGCTCATCTTCCAACTTTGCTGATCTTGCATGCGGTGGGCGATGGATGATCCGTCCAGGCGAGAAGAGGATGCGAAAGGTTCGTTTCCCAGAGAAAAAGTATGAGATGGAATTAGAAAATCGCTACAGTATGCGACAGAGATGTTGATAACCTCCTGGATTTTGCTGATGCAAAAAAAGAGGATCGAAGCTAGGCGAATTCCACATGTGGACGATGGTGGCGGCCTTAATTCCATTCGCTTCATGAAGAGACTTAGATCGGCGAAATAAATACGAATGACCCGGATTATGAGGACACTGAACACGAACCATCTCAGTTTTAAGAAACTTCGTCAGGACAACTTCTGGCACTCCAAACCCCATGGTTTCAAGTTGATCAAAAACTTTACTGCAAGCCAGATTATGGCTATGGCGAGGTGGCGTCAATTTATATATCGTAAATCTGATTGATCTCCGCGCTGCCTATCTTTCAGCCTGTATGTAGTGTAAGTACATACGCTCGCCTATCTCTTAACGTGCCTGTACTATAAGTATATACGCAGCGCGCGGAACGGAATCAGGTCACTCGAACAATAGCGCGTGCGGAACCTGCACTCTCCTACCCGACCGCGCTGGAGTCTTGGTCCTTCGTGAATGCCACCACAGTGCTGCGGCGTCATGGCGACATTAAACAAGACTTGCTTCGATGATGGGATGCGTGATTGTGTCTTGGGCAACACCACCGTCTAGTGTTACTGCACCAGGTCCTGACGGTCTCACGTATGCACCTTACATTTCGAACACTGCGGGGGCCTTGCATTTGATCTTTTTATCTGTCCACAATATTTCATGGCAAACTGCACAAACACCCATTTTTCGTGTGCGACATCTACTGGACAGAGTAAACCAGGGCAATGGCTGGTGCGTGGTCGTCCCGCTGAAATCACTGAACAGGTGCGACAAGCGAATCCAATTGAGGAAACTTATCAACAGGTGGCATCAAGCTCTGAAAGTCAGTGTTGTCGATACACAGCATAGAAGATCAGAAAACGATCCCTAAAACGTAGAGCTCAAGAAAATGCGCCACACTGTCGCATGATCACAGGAAGGTTCTGTGGCACAGATCGCTTTCTTTTTCTTTTTTTATTTGCACACAATCTAAAATGCATGTTCTGAAGCGGAAGAGAAAAGGATTGCCTTTTAAAATCATTGGAGGAACAAAACCAGCTTCATTGGTCTCTTGGTTTCTGTCCCCACCTCATGAAAGACAACACGTACCGTCTTCTGGTTGCGTCCATCGCAATTGGGCTTGTCGAAGACCATCGAGTCCGCCATATGCAAAGTTTTGTAGCGGCCCACATTTTCTGCATACCTCGTAGTGCCCTCTTCTTGCTGAGGCGGTTCTTGGAGCTTACGTTCAGCAGCGTAACCAGCAGGCTGAAACGAGTGCTCGACCAGTGGCAGCGGCTAGCATAAAGCTACCAATTTACAGTAATACCCTGTCGAAAACAGACGACTTAGCCGCGGCTATCGTCACGAGAGGTGGCGTGGGATATTCTGCGAAATCCATCTAAAGAGAACAAACCAGTGCAAATACACAAAATTACAAGTCCATCCTATACATTGCCAAAACTGGACGAATTCCCTGGTGCCAGAGTCCGGTACGCGATCATCTCCGACTGCGGCACATACCTGACTGATTTGCCGTTCGAGGGTTTCGTGGGCTGAAACAAGATAACTGCGGGCAATGCGGCTGTAAACTTCATCGTACATTGACAAAAATCTGACCTACCATATTTCGCGAACGAGCTTTTCCGCGAATCTTCTTTTCCTCTTCTCTTTTCTCGATCACCGATGATTCCACATCCTCCCTCGCGGTGAAAGTCATTCGGCTGATCTCATTGGCGTCTCGATATGACAATTTCGCCTTGCTGAAGTAACTCTTCTTTCCAGAGCTCTCACGTTCGGCCTCACGTTCTTTCTCCTTTTCGCTCAAATGTGTGATGGGGGCGACTGATTCGTCGACGACTGATTCAGTGAGTGAACTGGGCGGAGGCTCGATGGCGGCGTCGGCCTGTTCTTGCAGGAATCTGATGCGTTTTTCGGCGTTGTTCTCCACGCAACATGTGCATATTGAAATCGAAGCCCATGCCACGATGAACGCAAAGACAATGGCCGCTGCGGTTATTGAAGCCACTGCTAACCAAATCATTGCAGGTGGTGCAGAAACCATCAACCATGGAGCTTGATCGCCTAATTGGACTAATGGCGCCATGGGAGAGCTCAACGCGAGCACGGAGATCTTTGGTTAGTGGAACAGATGTATTGAATAAGACCGGTTTTTACCTAACAGCATCGAAGTGTAAAGTGGACTGATAACTGTACTCTGAATGTACTGTTTGTACCTATATATGGACTACGTATGCATGGTACACAAACGATAGGTAAGTCATTGTACTGCTTGATAAACTGCGGGCTCTACGCGCAAGAGCATTAACGTTACATGTCATGTCATGTCATACTTTATCCATAGCCAAGCACCATACAGCGCACTCTAGGGCTAAGAATCGCATATTTGACTAGCATTTTTTACCTAGCCGGGAGTCGAACCCTCCCCTGCAAATGCGCGCCCACCGTGAGAGCATTACGATTGACTTGATCTTTTGCGGCCCGCAATGTCACGAAATTAACTGGGTCAAAGACGTCTTTCCAGCCATAAGCCACAACTAGCATCTCAAAGCCAAAGTAATCACCGCAAGCACGACGCACGACTCATCTCACATCCAGCATCGCAGAATCGATCACCACTTGTTTCAGTTAGCGCACTGATACACTTCGCTGTTTTGTTTTCTCTTGCAACATCTTGTAATACGGCCGACCACCGAATCTCCCGATCATCAACAGGACAGGGCTATGACGGCCGCTCGTCACAACAAACATGAACGGGTGATCAGCTTTGAAGGTTTTCTTTGGTCTCCCGCGATTCGCCATGTTCTCGGCTTGAGCCATTCCTGCTTCCTCGTAAGCCTTCAAGCAAGATCGTGCATATTTTCAGGTGGCTCTACTCCCAGAGGCACGATAGTTACTTACCTCGAAGATGGCGTCGTGGATGACGGCTGCTATGTGCAGCGGCAGGCGAGTCTTCCCTTCGAGCATTGGTGAGAAGTCTGCTTGGTGTGGATCGAAGGCATTCCGCAAGCCCAAAGCTTGCAACGTCTCCATCACTTTTGCGGGAGACAGTTTGGCATCGATGAACATCTTTGGGACGATGACCTAAATAGGGACCACGCCTTGTGATGAGCCAATGGTCAAGTCGTCGCGTACCTTTACATCCGTATCGCGGCATCGATGCATGATTGCCCAAAGTCGATCGCCAGTCATGTACGACTCCAAGGCCAGAATCTCGCCGCGTCGAGTAGGGAGCAGGATGAACAGGTTGGTACGCGAGTCGGGTTCAGACAGCGGCAATCGCACCACTTGGCACTGAGCATCGCGGTAGTAACCGAACGAAGCCGAGCGGACCGACATGGATTCCATGGGCATTTTGAATCCACCAGGCACAACGAATTCCATGGGCGCAGTCTCCCTCTGAGAGAAGGAGATAAACCAGTTACACTTGATTCGCATTTGAGCCACGACCACCAATCCAGCAGCGCGCGGAGGGGCGAAGATTGCTTTCAGTTGGGCTTCATTGGCCGCTTCCTTGATTTCTCCTTCGCTGGCAGCCGCAACAAATCGATTGATCGACCGAACAAACGTTGGAAGCGGGATCGGGGTTCGATCGCCGCCCCCATCGAAGCGATACTCGAAAAAGTCGCACAGACGACATCCTTGGGTGCTGACCAGGTCCTGAAACTGGGTTGAGTAGCGAAAATTGTTGGATGGAGCGTACACGCGCAGGGCGAACGAGAAGCCGCCAAACGGTGCCACTTCGGCAGTCTCGACCGATGCGCCATCGAGCATTGAAACTAGGTCATGGATGGCTTGTTCGATTGATTTCTCATCGGGTAGCAGCAGCTGGGGATAAACGGAGCGACGCATTTCTTGCTTCGTCGCGACACCGCTGCCGAGGTAGCACAAGTAGAGCGCCGATTGAACGGCCAACGGCGACACCACTTTGGTGCTGTACAAAGTCTCGTTGTCCCCGCTCGGCTTCGAGCCGCGTTGAACGGCCAGCGCCGATCGGTAGAAATCGACAGAAAAGTTGTAGAGTGATCTAAAATCGATTTACTGTCACCCAAGCAATGCATAAAATTTTTAAAAGCCTACTTCATGCTGGCGCTCGGTTTAGGCACTTCCTTTTCTGACTTTCCCATCGAAGTTGGTGACGGTTGAGGCGATTCCAGTGCAGATCCCATCCCGACTGGCTCGAGCGGGATTTCAGGTTCTTTTTTCTTTTTGCCGCAAGCGCAAGCGATCGTAGCCGACAGCGCGACGACAGCGACGGACACCGCTGAAATGACTAGTGTCGTCCAGGGAGACATCGCCGAAAAGTACTCCTGCACAAGACCCACCATTGCGACGAATTTATCAATGAATGAGCTGGTCCAATAAGCTGCATGGTCAGATAAGTCAGCAGTGTACAGCTCCCCAATTCACTGAGCAAATCTGGACAGTACAGTAAGTAGTCGATCATACAATGGGGTGACATGGATATGCGCCCATGGCACCATGTGGTTCAGGTGGCAAGGCGTGCGTCTATCGATTGGGAGGTCCTGGTTTCGAACCCTGGTATCTGATTTCTCCTTATTCGTGGTTTGGAACATTGCAGTGAGTCATGCACACTAGCCCCACTGTAACGTAACAGTTTAAAAGCTGGGAAAAGCAAGTAGACTGAGTGGGGGAGCTTTGACAGCCTGGCTTGCTTGCTTGACCCCTTTTAGAATGCTCGGATAGAGTGCTGGACAAGGGCAATAGTAGTTTCAGCATTCGACACATTGAGAGACCCTATTCATCGCTCACAGCTACCAAAAACTTTCATAAATATTTCACATGTCCCATGCATTTTCCAGCAGCAGTCATATCCGTGCGTGCCGTGATCTGTCATACTGTGGTACACTTGCTATTGAGCATTGGTAACATCACGGAAGGAAGTAACATTGATCGAAAGTAATAGAACGCTCGTCCTTCCGTCAGCGATGCCGTTTTGGACAAGGCTTGTCTAACTATAGATAGGGCTAATGCGATGAGGGGATATCTCTTTTGAAGCAGGTCATACAGCTGTGATGAGGGCTCCTGGTAGCTGATGAGAGATGTCTAGGGGGTGTTAGATGCCGCTCAGAAACCGATCACACCACATAGGAATAGGGGCACACCGACAGTGCGCTGATATGAAGTAACGACAACTCGTGCAAATGAATCGATGAGACATTGCCTGACTGGGAACACCAACTCGGTCTCACACGGCTAAAGGACGGTCCTTATATACCGATCCTTATTTCACTAGTCTTCAGTATAGCATTTGCATGTCACCTAATATCACGGAAAACATGCCAGAAAGGAACAAGCTATTGCCTATTGCTGTTGCTATATTTTCGGTAGCCAAGCACTAGCGCACTCCAAGGGCTCCGTGCACTAGGGTTATATACTGAACATACAACGGCCGTCCACAAATGACTAGGTCGAACAGAAATAAAAAACATCATGCATAGTCGACTGGTAATAAGTGTCTAAGCTAATTGATATCTCTGCCGTGTACTGTTATGGGCAAGGCAGTAACGGCGCGTGATTCAAAGCCAAGCTGCAATACTGTAAATTATACAGTACTATACAACACAGCAACGTGCACTGGATCAGCTATCCGATTAATGTTGCATCAATCCATGATAGTTCCTTGCAACTTCCTGTTCCTATTCCCGTTTTACCACATCACCGAATGCTAGAGCACAGTCGAGGGTGAAGGAGCAAATTACACATGAAATGATTTACCTGGCCGCAAATCGATCACCCGCCTGTACTGTAAGTGCGAACCTTACGTGAGACGCAGGAGCATAACCCATCAGGCCAGGAGCCATTTTCAATAGGATCACAAACAGAATTGCTTAGCATGAGACATTAAAATGAGGCCATGAGAACTGCGCAGGAATGTTTTAGAGGCTGCTGTGATCCTCCTTCTACCCTCCCTTTTTACATTATTCGAGGGGCACTTGTTGCCAGTGTCATTTTGTACCTCGTAAAGAAAGACCAGCACAGTCAATCAACTGGCGGCTCCTTGACTGCATCACGAAAGCAAAATCACTCTTCACGAACCTCAGACACGATCATCTTCCATCAGGTGCAGGAGTGGGATCTGGTGCTGTCGGACCAAAGGCCGTCGTGTCGTCCAAATTCCTTCCGCAGGTGCTCGATGATCGATGCTCGCTGCCTCTAAGATTGCTCTCTTCCTCTCTGGTCACAGTTGTCCGTCTAGTTATGTATATTGCCTGAAGATGGCAAGTCAAAACGACACAAATCTCGACTTTCCCGACTTGTTACCGACTCAAGCCGTAATTGAGCATATGGATCGCTCGTTTTTCGCAGTCGTTTTGTCTCACGTCCACGAACACTCTTGCCACTTCCTTCGTTCTCGAGTCGTGCATTCCTGGCTTGATGTTACGATGGAGGAGTCCGATTCGATGGCCTCCAGCGCCTAGATCCCAGTCGTACGGTGGTGCTGAATCTGTCATTGGCAGGCGATCGGTGCAGTTTAGACAGACTCCGTCCCAGCTGCAGCATTTGACTACGTAGCGGAAAATGGGCTATTCGCCACTGTCGGCGGACCAAGATTGTAGAAGAATGGCGCAGCATCAAATGTCTTCCACAAGCCAATAACTGAAGTCCCAAGCGTTAGACCAATATGGAGCGTGCGGGCAGGAGTGAGAGCCTTTTTGATTTAAGGGGAATTTTTTCCGCTGAGAATGATCGACATACTGTAACCATCACTTTGCGGTTGCCAGGTTGTGCTGCCGCTTAAGGTCTTTGAGTCATTTCCCCCGCTGAAGCCCTTTTTGCATTGCGTCTGGTGGGGTATCCACCAAGATTCATGATCTATTTTCCGCCGTACAATTTGAGAAATGATATTCAATCTCGAGCTAGGTAGTGTAAAAGTAGCCAAAAGTATAGCCTGTTTTCTTTGGGAATATACAAGCCTGCCGCGTTAAAGAATAGTCCGCGTGTACATTCCCAGAGAAAACAGATAATAGTAAACAAATTCACGTAAATCGGCAACAATGCTAATTCTAAGAGGTAGCTCTCGGTGCCTTATGTGATATTTGGTCTTCTTTTCTGTTTACCATATGCAAATATTTCATGTAATTACTATATGAAAAGCTGATAATTACCAGAGCACCTCATCAAACTGGTTTGATCTCTTACGAGCATCTCTTTAGTACACCTCATTAGTCTGCTCTCGTCTATTAGCACTTGTCTTACACATTTTGAAAAGTTGCCTTTTGTGCCAAATGTTGCAACAGGCAGGCAAGAAATCAGAGAGGGAACGACACAGTGGGACAAAAGACGGAGTGGGGAAACCTCGCAGCCGCGCCAGATCCTCAAGGGATTTGAGAGAGTGACTCACGGCCCCTGGTGTGCTTATCCATGATTAGGTACACACAATGATCAACAAAATGTAAGATACATGTTACCGCAATGTTGATCTGATAGAGAAAGACTTCGTGGCCATGAGCTTTACTACATTTTGAATCACACAAATGGGATAAAATCCGCGGATAGTGTTCGTAGATTTCCTGTATCACACAATTCACCTGAAATCACATTGATAACTACAGTTCAGCCTCTGCACAACGATTATTGGCAGGCATTGTTCGGATGGCTGTCTTTTCATCAAAAGAAAAGCCGCATCGCTTTAATCTCGAACAACTCTGGTTACGACCGAGGCAGCGGTCGAATCGATCAGCCTTGTATATGGCAGACCCTGATTCATTTTCAATTTCACCAGTTCCGCTCCACGTCCTCCGCAGCATCGAAGCTGATGTCAAGCCACGAGTACTCTTGCCACTTCCTCCGTTCTCGAGTCGTGCATTCTCGACACCAGCCCTCATTCGACGACTCAATAAGTGATCTTCATCGAAGGCTCCGCGTCCCGAGCGCACCGACATGGTTCTCGAATCGAAGCCACGATTCTTGAATCGTTTTGGACAAAAAAACTTTTTGAAAGCTTCACGGAATTTACCAGACAAGGCGTTGTATAAAATAGGATTTGTACAGGAATTCACAAAAAACATAATACGAGAAACGGCCAAAAATACGTTGTAGCCGATCGGGCCCAATGCTACCAATGATCGATGCGATACTAAACTCAAGAATGTGATGCAGTTATAAGGTAAGAGACAGACGAAATAAGACAGAACCACGGCCGATAGCATGAATATCAACTGCTTCGCATCCGATTGGGATTTTGAACCAGGACCTGCGATCCTGCGACTATCTGGCGAATGACCGAATCGCTCGCTTTTAAACTGACGTAAGGTCCTGACGATTTGGGAATAGAGCAAGCTTAGCAAGATACCGGGCAATAAGTAAAAGCAAGCTTGATGAAAAAAGAAGTAAGCTTCGTTACTGCTATGGTTGATATAGCAGACGTAGACATAAGTCCTCAGTTTATGATGCCAATCCACCTCGTGAATTGTGAACTGGAACAATGGCGAGCTGCAGGCTAAACTAAATAGCCACAGTACGACAAGCAGACCACACGCGCGTCCAGTCGTGCAGTAGGTACGGATTTGTAATGGACGGCAAACCACGATGTAGCGTTCTACACTGATTGCCACCTGAAAGAGAAAGCGAGTTCTAAGATTATGATGATTACAGTACTTCGCGTTGCTACACCATAGAAACATCTGAATTAAATTCGATTACTGCGCATACCCACAATTGGTGTGGTGAAAGATAGCATTGGTCTTATCACTATGACTGAACTTTGCTTACCATTGTGCTTATCGATGCGTTCGTTGACAGATATTGCAATAGCGGTGCCAGTTTGCCTGAAAATCAGTATATCTCGATTGTCTTGTGTTTTTGGAGAGGCGAGCAGGTCGGGTTCTGTTTAGTGAAGATCCTTCACAATCGTGCTGTTAATAAGGATGAAAGGTAGCTTATCGTCAAGAATTAGTCTAGTTGCGGGCCTGTTTCCTGTTTTTGTCTTCAACTTCTCAGCCCCTGACTCAAAGTAAAACACTACACCTAAGAAATAAGGAAAGGTGATTCGAGTAAAAGCTTTGTCCGGATATGTGCGGTCAGGTAGATCACAAACACGGAGGCGAATGTTGTGTTTTTATTTTAAACCTTCCTAACGATGTTGAAGCAACATATCCGGCTCTAACACCGCCTCCTTTTATGTTGATAGATCATCTAAGAAGAGGAAACAGAAAAACCTGATCCTGTTGATCATACTGTATTTGATGCCACATTGTGTGCATCCTATTGCGACCCATATGTTTCCTGTCCAATCACGCTAAAGTAGCTTTTAGCCTATCTGTGACCTAAGCAGCGCACAAAGAAAATTGAGCATTGAGTAAAAGCTGTCCAAATTCACCGTGTGACAAATACAATCTCGTTAGGTTGATCTTTGTGATCTTGCACTCTTCGGCACGCGGCAACAAAAAAGACCTAAAATACACTCTTACAACCTATTAAAGAAAGCACAAAAACTTTCCTTTGCATCATCACTTTTGCCAGCGCCCACGTCTAGAGCCGCCTTTCTGCATAAATGCTCAATATTCAAGTAAAAGAAAAAAGGGCCTATTTTCTAAGCGCAGTAGACCTGAGTAGACCTTATTACGGGGCTTGTATTGAGGGCCATCTAAATTGGACTCCGGAAAGAAGCACAAAGTTCGGTGAGTGAAAAGTGACAATAAAAATGGGGTGAGCCCTCTTGGAGGGTGCTCGTTTATGAAGGTCTTACTTTGAGAATTGGTTTCGATTCCGCGCTTTTGCTCGCTTCGACACTCTCACGAGACAGAAATACAAAAAGAACAGATCGCAGCCCTGAACCGATTCACACTTGTTACAGCTGACGGATTCCTGCTAGTTTTGCCTCGCGTTCATAATACCTGGCCTATTGAGCCCCGACGCTCCGAGCTCTCAAACCTGTGCCACATTGACCATCGCTTAGGTATGGGCTCAGGAAACAACAGCTGCTTTCTGTGTTTCCTTCTATCGTCATGCACGGACGACTTTAAAAAACACACGCTGTTTTTAAACTTACACAAAACTGGACCCAAGCTCCACACTTCTTCCGAGTGTAGTTCGTATACAGCCACTGGCAAGCAAAATGCGATAATCATCAGATCGGCCAAGCTAAGTGAAATGAGATAGAAATTCGCCGTAGTCCTCATTCGTCGATCCTTGGCAATGACTAGAATGACCAACAAGTTCCCTGCTATGCCCAATACGAAAATACAAGCGTACATCGAGGTCATAAGAATGTAAACCCAACCGGGTACGCTAAACCCCTCGGCCCCATCGTCCTCCTTCGATTCCGTAGAGGATGGCGTGGTAACGTTAAGTGAGGGCTGTTTATTCCAAAAGGATGAACCAGTGCCACCACTGTTAGACGAATGAACCGAAACATCGGAACGATACAGGGTCTCATTTTGGACAATCGATAAGACAGAAATGAACAGCCTTGAAAATCTGTCCCATAACGGTCGATCCATGACACACTAGGTGGGAGAGTACTGTGCCGATGAAGTGAGAATGTCAACAGAATATTTGCCCTAGGTATGACATTGGGATAGTCGGCACAAGATAAGCAATTTCATAAATGAGCCGTGATACTGGCTGGCATTGACGTATATTTTAATGCTGCTTAGTCGATTCGGCTAAGCGGATTGAGCAAATGCCCGTGTAAGGTGCTAAGGCCGATTATGGATGCTGTCTCCATCAGAAATGTACCGTATCCGTATTATTTCTTCGATAACAGCATAGATGAAGGCGTGAGACCGAGTCCACTCGTATCACGGGTTCGTGGGGACGCCATCGAAATCGGCCCTAAATACAAAGGCAACACATCGGCATGGGAATAGTAGCTAATGTTCTATCGGATTTTTCGCCTCTTATCTTGGAACATTTGAAATGAGCATGGGCTCGAGGCTGAACGACAAACGAGGCGAGCTAACGCGGAAACAGAGGCGTAATTTTTCGCCTCCAGGGGACACGGAAAATGCTAGGAAAGGTTGCTCGATCCGTTTTCACGAGTAGCAATGCTACAATCGTATGATCTCGGGAATATGAGCCTCGTGCATAAAGTTTTACCTAAATTATTCAAATGCCAGGACACTCACACTTGCCAACCTTTGCCACATTACGAGCAGCGACAGCTTTTTGCCTCGACCGCCTCGAAGGAAGTTCACAAAGAAGTTCCCCGGGCCCGGATTGCAATGAGGGTGGACAAGCGTGAAGATATAAATTTATGAACACCCATGTTAAAATTGATCACATCCCGTTGACAATTTTCGCCCACAAATTTTCTCCTTTTCCTTTTTTTATTCGTGATACAAATCTTTGATATTTTAGGGAGCGCCCTGTGAAAATCCTCTCCTATATCTGTTGAACTAAGATAATCCTAGGCCGAGTCGCAGAAGCCCGATCCGAGGAGCCTTCAGTATGGTCAAGAGAAAACGGACGGAAAGAGAGGAATGCATTCAATAATTACGAAGGGGTGACAGGAAATGCCCTCGATTTTCTATCTAGCTAATTTCGCTTCTGTTCGATAGAGCTCATAGAAGTAGTCAAGCAGCTTGCTCCTTCTCACATGCCTTTTCGAAGGCGTGTTAGGCATATACAATTGTTATCTCGTGCACCCTACATGGATATCATTGACGAAAAAGATCATTTCAGCGCAAATAAACATTAGGTCCGCATCACTAAAAAAACAAAGCTTCTATAATGAGCACTTTCTATCGAGTTACGCACTAAGTTATGGCAACTTCTGGAGTTACGCCATGCACGAGCATGGAGAGGGGCCTTTATCGTTGACAGGCCAATTGAGGAAGAGTAGGGGACTAGCCAGGCTGAGGCGAAGGCTAAACTTAAAAAAAGAGCAGAGCTGAGCCGAGCCGAGTGCAGTAGGTAAGCCAGTAAGGGGCAGGCCGTTACTATTTATTAAAAAATACTGACGAGTAACCAAGACAACTTGACTCATGCCAAGACGATGGTGAAGAGAGCAAGGGCAAAAGCGGAGTAGGCCAGAATTTCATTTCCTCATCTTGCACCCAGTCGCAAGAAGAGAGAGGTTTTGTGGAAATAAGAAGAAGTTCAAACGTGGATTCCTATTTATTATAGATTCGATGGCAGTACATTCCGATGTGGGCATTCACGCTTGGCCAATGAGACTAATGCGTTTTGCATTGATTTTACTTTATTAGACTCCAATATACCATTGATGCACGTCGGGGTGCTCGTATGTCACATAATTGAGCTTGACAGGGATCCGCTACTCATCAGGCCCTTGACCTTGGATACGAAGCCGATCCTAATTATGCTACTTCCAGAATACAAGAAAAATGAGCCGCTCACAACTCCACTCTCAACAGAATCAACAATTGTTTTCACATCGATCGAAACTCGCTCGCTGGTCACATTTCTATCAACACGCTTGTCGCCATGCTTTCTATCCAAGCATTCACCTGTGAAAAACTTCTTATCACTCGGCTATTTCATCATATTTCCATCGAATCACTTTTATCCAACTTTTACTCGCCTATTTCGCTCGGCGAGCATGCGCAGAAATCGAATGGCCTGAGGCACTATTTGCGCGACTCTTCGTTCCCTACACTACCCGCAGTTACATTGGGCTTGGCACCTGAATTTTGGAGGCTAAAAGAGTTGAGGATGGACCTGCAGCAGGTTTATCTTTATGCACAGGCATCTTGGGAATTGAAGCTACTGTGAAGCAACGAGCACCAAAGGCAGCACCAGCAGCATGGAAACCTGGGAGCAGAAGACGGCTATTGTGTTTTGTGACTGGTCTACCCGTATTGAGGTCGTCCCGAGTTCAGTCCTGGAATGGAGGTTGGTTTTAAGAAATTACTTTAGCTCACCTGGCAGTAGGTGTCTCAAAAGTAGTCCCACCACCAGGGTGCCCCGAGTGGACAGAACCCTGTCTGGGTTGTTTAACACCGCCAGGGTTCCAGAGACACAAGCTGCTTGTCCCTGCTGGCCGCCTAAAGAAAAAAACCCCTGCTCACTCGTCAGGACAGAAGTGAAGGTAAGAGCGATTGAACACGCATTGTAGTAACTAACTTTAGTGTACGAGTATTCATTGCAATAAGTTGCAGTGGTGGTTGAAGATGCGACACAGGAAATTAGGGAGTAGGCACAGTACATGTTGGCTGGTCTCATTGGCACGCCGCGTCAGTCTTTTGCTTAGATGTGCTCACTCTCGAGGCGCAAAGGTAGTTCCCTCGTGCACCAATCTAACAATTACTTCCGCTGCCCTAACAATCAACGGCAACATCATGTCTCTTTTTCATTTTTGATCGACATCGTTGCACATTGACTCCACGAACCGACCTCCACGTGAATCCAGCTTCTTTCGCTTCAACTGTTTCACTTGGCCAAGACTCACCGGGGTAACGGCCGACGAGGCAGTCAGCGAAGTGGCCCCATTTATCCACTTGCTTTTTCCAAGCTTTCGAACTGTTAGGTTGACAGCGACGATTTCAATTTTTCAATTTTTCAATTTACACAGTTTTTCAATTTACAGAAGGAAAATTGGCTGGGATCTACGAGGGTAATGCTGGCAGCTTTCATTGCCTCAAGAAATTTGTTGACGATCATACAGCGATCCTGCGCATCATGCAGCGCACTGTAATTATATGTCGACGACAAAACAGAACGCACGCAGCATAGAAAATCTTTTTATACGACGATCCTTACAAAACTCCTCCTGTAAGTTCACCAAAAAGCACACCCTTGGCTCGCCCTAGGACAAACTAGGGCTGACCAGAGGATGGTTCTAGTCAAGAACGATCCCACGCAGTCCACGACACTTCGTGTTGAGTTTATTGTCAAGGCACCACAATGCCGTATACAGTCTCAATCCGGGGAGCAGCCGTGCGTGTTTGCCGCCGAAGGGGTTCTGACAGACCTGGTGCGCATTGCTGGTGCATACTCTGATCATGAGTTTGTGTTCTGAATGGTCATGTAAGATCGCAATGAACGAGCGTTCGAGTAGCTGCACTATTTCTGTCGAGCAAACTATGATTGCCAGATTGGTGGTTACGGCGCCTCCGTGGCAGATTTTTTAATGGCACAAACTTCTCTCGCACATTTCAGCGGCGCACGAACATCGATCCAGGTCACATCACAATCACTGATCACTTGGCGGGTTGGCTCAGCTTGGCCCCGAACACATTCAGGAAGACGTCTTGGATGGCTGAAACGCGACTTGACCCTTTTCGTCCATCTTTGTCTTCATCTCGGACTTGGCCTGGTTCACTTCCTTGGCCGTCACGACGTTCCCAGCCATCAACTGCGCGTACACGCCCTCCAACATCTCGACTGGCACCAACAGGCCTTGACCCAGCAGCCTCAGCTTCTGAAAAGAATTAACGCCTAGCGAAATCGGAATCTCAAGCACGCACCACTTACCTCCCAAAATTCCCAGAAGTTCGACCGGGCTTGTTCCGGCGTGGAGGCGGGCGCCATGGTCGTGCCCAACACGCTGATCATTGCTTGCTGCTGCGGCTGTTCGTTGGCCACGACGTCGCTGATTGGACCGTGAGGAGGAGTTTCTGCGCCGGCCACCACGGCGGACGAAGGGACGGATTTGGGTGCGGGAACGAACGAACTCGAAGGCACCGACGCTGGAGCGGACACGGCTGGACACTTGCCACCACCGGAAGCCGCAGGACCATCGCGGGCTGAGGTAGAGCCACCGCCACGAACCGAAAGATGCTGACCACCAGCTGCACCAGAGGCCGCAGGACCACCACGAGTCGACCCTTGCTGAGCGCCGACGCCACCCGATCCAGTTGGAGTACCACTGCCGCTTTGCTTGCCTTGCCTGGTCGACATGTAGACGCTGGCTCCCCCTTTCGATTGCTGTTGAGGCGAGCCACCGACGTCGACGGACATGCTGCGCTCGTTCTGGGAGTACGCGTGGCCACTGCCAGCCGAAGGGACTGCGCCGCCTTCGCCCGATTGAGCTCAGCCCTCGCTGCCAGCGCCGACGTTGCCGTGTTTGGTTGGCATGATGACGCTGGCTTCCCCTTTCGATTGCTGTTGAGGCGATCCCCCGACGTCGACGAACATGCTGCGCTCGTTTTGGGAATACGTGTGACCACTGGCAGCCGATGATACTGCGCCACCTCCGCCCGATTAAGCTCGACCCTGGCCGCCGGCGCCGACGTCGCTATGCTTGGTTGGCATGAAGACGCTGCTGGCCATGCTCGCTTGATGCGACGAACCACGGCTTCCAATGACGACACTTTGATCTGCCGGTTTCACTTGCACGCTACTCGGCTCCCTCGACGACACGACGTTGTCATCAGCTTTCTGCTGGGGTCGATTGGTACCCGCGCTGAAGTAGACACTGGGCGAATCTTGCGACTGTTGCTGAGTCGGTTTGGATCCCCCGCCGACGATCACAGATGCATCGACTGGTTTTTCGACATCTTGGACCAGGAACCTCGGGCACGACTGAACGCGGCAACAGTTGGGTGAACAGTGAAAATAGGCAGAGGCGATTGCTGCCACTACTACTTTACACTCCCAGGTCGTAATTTCTTTACACTGGCGTCGTGGGTTTACCGCAGCGCTAACCCAAAAACATGCCTGACTCTGCTTGGCTCCACGTCATCAGCATCGACATGCATCAAAATACTGTAGATTAGCAAGCGAAGCATAACGAAAGATGAAACCCAAAACGAGTTCTGTTTCCTGTTTCCCGTGTACTGTTTCCTCTGTGGCTGCTACCGCGTCCATGGATAAGTGGCGTATGGTCTCTGAGGGGATGGTATCATCTCTGCCGATCTCGTACCTGGCCCTGACTGTAAGATAGTCGGATTAGTTCCCTGAACCGGTGGTCTGATGGGTGCGGATAAAGACCGAACCTATTGCAAGTAAAAGAATCAAAAGATTAGTCCCACTATTTCCTCCGCCCCTTGACGATTTGCACTGTAGCTTTACACCGAGTACCGCAGCGGAATGTCTGTTTTAAGCGTACTGTATCCTCGCGACCAGCCATGCTAGTCATCCCTCTTCAAGCTGTTTCCTGTCCTCTCCCTCTCAAATAAGCATACAGGAAGGGGGTTTCCGGTTTTTCCTGCGCCCGGGGGGGGGGGTGGGAAAAAAAGTTAACCCACGGCGCATGTGCCCCCCTTTTTTTTTCGGGTAAATTTTGGGGCCTTGCAACCCAAGACAAGATATTATGTCAGTAAAACTCAACCCAATTACTAATCACAGCGCACCACAATAAAGTACCCAAATATGCAATATATACCACTCAAAAAATGTTCCTAACAATTTGTGAAGCTAACTAGAAAGCCACTCGTACCATTCCACCCACCAGAGCATGTCATCCAATGACAAATAACGGCGAGCAGATGAAATTAAACAAAAAGCAACAAGCATTAAATAACTTTGACCATATGCTGCCAGTATATGGTGCCACGTATTTAATGGTGTGCTTCTCCGACGACACGTGCTGGCAAGCCAAACACTGCAACTGAACTAACTTCAACTTGGGAGGGTACTTTAGCAGTGAGTCTGGCAAGAATGATGCCGTGAACTCGACCACGTCGCCTTGTTCAAACAATGTTACCAAATCTTGGAAGGTCGCTGAAGCGATCAGTACGACGGAGCCCTTCGCACTACTCAACGTGTGCACACCCCACGGGCCAGCTATGTCGATTTCGAACGTGTAAACATTGTGCTTGATTAAAGTACATTCGTCCAAGTGTAAGCCTTGAACAATTAACTCTCCCGTCGTATCATTCACCCATGGTCGTGCCCAACACGCTGATCATTGCTTGCTGCTGCGGCTGTTCGTTGGCCACGACGTCGCTGATTGGACCGTGAGGAGGAGTTTCTGCGCCGGCCACCACGGCGGACGAAGGGACGGATTTGGGCGCGGGAACGAACGAACTCGAAGGCACCGACGCTGGAGCGGACACGGCTGGACACTTGCCACCACCGGAAGCCGCAGGACCATCGCGGGCTGAGGTAGAGCAACCGCCACGAACCGAAAGATGCTGACCACCAGCTGCACCAGAGGCCGCAGGACCACCACGAGTCGACCCTTGCTGAGCGCCGACGCCACCCGATCCAGCTGGAGTACCACTG
The DNA here is from genome assembly GCA_030248295.1 of Mesodorylaimus sp. YZB2_4. Lineage (NCBI taxonomy): Eukaryota > Metazoa > Nematoda > Enoplea > Dorylaimida > Dorylaimidae > Mesodorylaimus > Mesodorylaimus sp. YZB2_4. Next base: position 34,828 of record JASANH010000744.1, on the reverse strand, counting down.
CCGCTTTGCTTGCCTTGCCTGGTCGGCATGTAGACGCTGGCTCCCCCTTTCGATTGCTGTTGAGGCGAGCCACCGACGTCGACGAACATGCTGCGCTCGTTCTGGGAGTACGCGTGGCCACTGCCAGCCGAAGGGACTGCGCCGCCTTCGCCCGATTGAGCTCAGCCCTCGCTGCCAGCGCCGACGTTGCCGTGTTTGGTTGGCATGATGACGCTGGCTTCCCCTTTCGATTGCTGTTGAGGCGATCCCCCGACGTCGACGAACATGCTGCGCTCGTTTTGGGAATACGTGTGACCACTGGCAGCCGATGATACTGCGCCACCTCCGCCCGATTGAGCTCGACCCTGGCCGCCGGCGCCGACGTCGCTATGCTTGGTTGGCATGAAGACGCTGCTGGCCATGCTCGCTTGATGCGACGAACCACGGCTTCCAATGACGACACTTTGATCTGCCGGTTTCATACCCCAGAGATGGGCAATAACTGGTATGTGATTGAAAAGCATAATAAAAAAGTGCTCGCCAGTCTTTTGAAGGAATTGCACCGGTTGCAGTAAGACATATATCATGGATAAGTGAGAAAAAAACTTTGTGGTGAACTGACCAACCAGGACCGATCTATTATCAAGGATGTCAGTACAATTATGAGCCTATCTCAAAGAAATTAGACTCTCACCAGATCATTCTCTCTAACCTTGCAAAAAAACTCAAGTCACCCCCTGTCAAATAGCTGAAGGCTTCTGCATGGATTCTGACCTTCCAAAATCCCCGCTTAATCTGTCTGATCGTACAGAAGCAATGAGTACCATCTATGTCAGCATACCGTACTAACGATATACAAGAAAAACCATGAATGTTATTAACTAGGTCCCCACTCTGGCCACTTCTCTGGTTTGGAAGGGAACGATTGGCCGCAATGCCACCCGCTGTGCTCGCCATGGGGTTTATCTCCGCCTCGCCGGAGGAAAAAAATTTCAATCTTGCACTGCGAAAGTACAAAAATGTATAAGTGGACATGCAACCAAACGCATGACCAGGATTGTACGAAGTTTGTGAAGGCTACCTTTACCTCACGTACTTTTCAGGGTCTTTGGGGGCCCGAGTACCCAAGCACCCCCCTGCGTACGCGCCTGAGTTCGATGCAGCAGTACCTCAAGCAGGTAACCTAGGGTTCGAATCCACCAGTGGCTGGAATTTTGGCTTTGAAAGCAAACTGATCTTTATTTTCTTTTAAAAACCGGTTACTTGCCTAACTCTGACGCGGGGTGCTTGGCGCAGACGCACAGATGAATACTTACTTTGACCAAAAAACGGGAATCAGCCTCCAAACGCACTTAACTTGCAACAAATGTAGGGAGTCAATACAACTTCTGGGTTCGATTCTCTTCTCGAGCAAATATTTTGGACTTTTTTGAGCAGATTTCAAAATGTACCCATTTTTATTTTATAACTGTGCAATTGCATGCCTCCTGCAAGTTCAACGTTGTATTTAGCATTCAGCTTGAACTGTTGGCCTGCCGCTCATGGTAGACTAGGTACAAGATTTGGGCGGGCATTCATAAGGCAGGCATCACATCACCACCGCTGCGCCTTATTGATTGTAAACACGCAAAGGCAGAGAACAAAAGGGTTTAGCCGTGAAAACAATGGGCAGGTAACCTAACTTATCAACTTTGGCGGCCACATAACTTGTTCAAACAGCCCGACTTATGTTCTTTAAGTGTTTGGCCACCGAATAAACAGACGGACAGACAGAGCCCGAAATGCTCACAAAGCAATTCAGTCCAGGAACTCAAGACTAGTCCTCTGCCAATGCCTGCAAGCCAAACTACTCATTCGACCTCGATCTCGTACCTGGCCCTGACTGTAAGATAGTCGGATTAGTTCCCTGAACCGGTGGTCTGATGGGTGCGGATAAAGACCGAGCCTATTACAAGTAAAAGAATCAAAAGATTAGTCCCACTATTTCCTCCGCCCCTTGACGATTTGCACTGTAGCTTTACACCGAGTACCGCAGCGGAATGTCTGTTTTAAGCGTACTGTATCCTCGCGACCAGCCATGCTAGTCATCCCTCTTCAAGCTGTTTCCTGTCCTCTCCCTCTCAAATAAGCATACAGGAAGGGTATCTGCGTTTTCTGCTGCACTGGTGGTGTGGTGTGAACAAAAGATCAACCACAGCGCATATGCACCCCATAATACTTCGCGTAAACTATAGCGCACTTGCAACCCAAGACAAGATATTATGTCAGTAAAACTCAACCCAATTACTAATCACAGCGCACCACAATAAAGTACCCAAATATGCAATATATACCACTCAAAAAATGTTCCTAACAATTTGTGAAGCTAACTAGAAAGCCACTCGTACCATTCCACCCACCAGAGCATGTCATCCAATGACAAATAACGGCGAGCAGATGAAATTAAACAAAAAGCAACAAGCATTAAATAACTTTGACCATATGCTGCCAGTATATGGTGCCACGTATTTAATGGTGTGCTTCTCCGACGACACGTGCTGGCAAGCCAAACACTGCAACTGAACTAACTTCAACTTGGGAGGGTACTTTAGCAGTGAGTCTGGCAAGAATGATGCCGTGAACTCGACCACGTCGCCTTGTTCAAACAATGTTACCAAATCTTGGAAGGTCGCTGAAGCGATCAGTACGACGGAGCCCTTCGCACTACTCAACGTGTGCACACCCCACGGGCCAGCTATGTCGATTTCGAACGTGTAAACATTGTGCTTGATCAAAGTACATTCGTCCAAGTGTAAGCCTTGAACAATCGACTCTCCCGTCGTATCATTCACCTTATCACCGTAGAAACACCTCAACCGTGATGCCAGTTCGTCGGGTAAGTAGGACAGAACATTCTCGAACACATTGTCAATCCGTGCCACACGCACCGCCTGCACCGTCCCTTTCCAACTGACCATTGCATTTCGCAGTTGACTACACGCCACTTGTTGACGCAGCCGATTGCCCAAATTCTCATCCCCATATGAGCAATACTTTTCGAACTGTGTCCAAGACAATTCTTTGGCCAATTTCCCCATGCCATCACCGGTCGTGAATCTAGACTCGTACAGTACAGCCGCCGACGCAAATACCAAAAACCCATACACCATCAGAGCCAACGCTGTCGTCTTCCATCGCCCTTCACTGGACTTTGCTTTCGGGGTTGTCCAATTCTTCTTCTCAGCCAACTGACGTAACTTTCGATACAAAAAAGGTAAGAGCAAGATTGTCGCAGTGATCGCAGTCTTGGTCAAACTGATGGCGTCGAATACGTTTCGTAATTGCGCCACCACCACCGCCACAATCAAGGCCAACGCGGCCATCGTAGGAAACATGATCAACCAAATCACTCCGAAGGTCAAGAACACGTCGTACCAGCCGAACGATGTCCACAGCGAGCGAATATCATTGACTAGAAACAATTCCAAACTCGTGTGCCACCAAGCAACGCAAACAACCATCGGTATGACCACTGTGTATATATCACGCCGAGGATACGCTAGGACCATCCGAATGTAGAAAACGATAGTCGCCACGACAGCCAACGACGGCAGACCAACATGAATTTTGATCAGACCGAGCTGGTAGATCTGCCTGAAACGGGAAAATGAGTGAGGTAACGTCTGTCTGTGAGAGAAGTCCCGAAAAAAGAAAAATATCGGCAAGGTCTGCTCGAGATGGGGCAACAATATCAGCGTGCGTTCAGCAGGGCAGCACAATACACCGATTCGGAAAAGGCTATATTGCCATTAACTCTCGGATACAGTGCCAAACCTCGACCCCCAGTCGAATGCTAGCTCCCACACTACCCGGATCTTACCGATTTGTCAGCAGCACTCCGATTACTGGGACGCCTCCACTGTGCACACCGAACTTGTCCAAAATTGCTGGCAATGACGAGACTAGATCCAGCATCATCACCCACACGGCCAACATGTCGTGTCGATCAGCCAATGCCAAGAAGCAAAGAAGGGCGAAGAAGAAGCTAATGGCGCACATGGACCAACTATTGGGCAAGGCGATTTCATCCTTTCCATCCTCGTTGATCAAGGCCAAGGAGAAGACGAACAAGCTTAATGATATGAAATAAGTCACGTAGGGCTCGGTCGATCGCCAACTGTAGAAACTACCATCGTCGATATTCCTCGCTTCTTGACCATTCGATCGCGTCTTTTGAAACACGGTTAACAAGCGCATCCAATTTTCGGCCCGTTTCAACCAGGTTCGCGATCCGAACATGGCCAACGTCGAGTAGATCATGATCAAGAACGAAGCGTAACATACCAGGAGCGGGATAAAGCCGAATACGCGTTGAACACTGATCACTTGAAGTAAACTGACGAAAAACAACGTTTGCAGTTGCTGTTGCGGCACTGCCAAATTCAAAATATATGCCCATTGTCCTTGTAATTTCAACATGACGTATTCGATCGCCGTTTGAAATTTGCTAGCCACCTGAACCAAAACCGTCAAGACTGAACTCACAGACTAAACGCGCAGACTTACGTTCTCTTGGAAAACGACATCATCCAGTTCCATCATACCACTACGACCACCCTCTGACAACGTTTGTCCAACTTTCTTTAATCGTTCTAGGAATTCGTGCTGTTTTCCCGCCTCGCTTTCTTCTTCGTCCTCAGATGAGGAGTCATCGCTAACAGCAGCATCGTTCGCGCGACCATCAGCCACCGGGCCTTCAGTTGACTCGTTCGACAACCTGGCATTTTCATCGGTGATAGAAACACCATCTTTGCGATCGTAGAGTTTCTGGAGAAGATCTGAAATGAAGATCAAAGTATCAGTCACGCGCCACACTCATACGGGGCTAACTAATATTGCATTAACATTCGTTCTTAAAAGCCAGTCAACTGAGGAATTGTTGTTCCCCACTCTAAAACTTATTTGAACTCAAATCAACAAAGCCATCCAAAAAAGTACGTACAGGCTACCCTGGCGGACCTCGACCTCGGCCGAGGTTGGCCACCCTCGACCTCGACCTCGAGGAAAAACGGCCGAGGTTCGAGGTTCACAAGCAAGATGCAATCAATAAGCTGTTTCCCAGCTTGAAGACTGGACGCACAAGTGTGCCTGTGCCTCGCACGCAAAAATTTGCGCAATTTTGCTGCTAGCTTAATTAAATCACTGTGTAGGACTGCTTCGTCCAAATTCCTTGCCTTTTTATGCCAGTGGGTAAGTTGTCTCTTGAAGATACAGTCAGAAAATAATGGAAATTCACACAAATTTGCTGGAAGCATTACAAATTTAAGTTCGGGACTGTTAGCAAAAACCTCGAGCCTCGAGCCTTTACCTCGACCTCGACCCAATCTTGACTGCCAACCCCGACCTCGACCTCGAAAAAAGTCATCCTTGGCCGAACACTAGCAGAAGCCAGCATCGACCGATCCGATTCGACTGCTGGATCGGTAACTAACATTTTTGCGCTTTCTCTGCAGGAAAATGATGAAATGTGGCGTACTATGATGAGAAAATCTTGTTTTTTTCCCTCAAACCAGCATTTAATCCCACTTTTTTTGGCGCTGGTTATCTCTCCTATGTCCTTTCGAGTGGTATGATAGAAAGTGACAGAGAGGAAGCGGAACAGGCCGGTGAGGACTTGGTGTCAAACACATCATCCCCACCAATCTTTAATTTTTTTAAGCGGATCAGTCGGATTAGATCGGGTTCCAGGCCTACGGTCAGATCAGCCGACGCTGGAGCAAAATTTGCGCTCTTTTTTGACAGTTTGCAAGAAATGCTCTGCTCGAACTACTTTTTACGAATCACCAGTGTGTACTGTATTTGACAGCAATCAAAAGGGGACTCTAGTGCAGATGTGACTAACTGATTGACTGGCCCAGATTCCATATTAGTATTAGTATATAGTATAGCCCAGATTCCAGTTAGTATTAGTATACTATGTCGTCCTTCTGAACGCTAGTTAATACTGTTGCCACATCTCTTTCAGACCTTGTTTTCACTTATTTTTTTGCGGAATTTCTCTCAAAGACCTCTGCGTCACTTGGTTTGGTTCCACCAGCCGATATCATACGCCAGAGTAGCGACCTAATGCAGAATCCTGCTGGTGCATACTAACTAGCAGGTGCCAGCAGGATCCAAGTGCTATCAATAACTTGTGGCGTATTGATAGCAGGATTCGGCACAAGGCCACTGCTCTAGCATATAACCGCTACATATAAGCCCAGTCTGATGGAACTACACTACACCGCCTGATCCTCCATCGGCCCCATCACGGAAGCTTACAGTACAAACACAGTATGGGCAAGCCCCCTCACCTCGGGTCCATAAGCATACAGTAGCTTCCATAACAGTAAAATGACTTATAAAGCAGTAATTTCTAAAAACTTCGCCTCCGGCGGGGCGGGGGAATCCAGCCAGCCTTGCCCATACTTGGTACGAACAGTCCCAGAACAAGACGGAAGAGATGACAAAAGCTTTAAGCTTTTGTGAGCGGGCCGAGGGAAGATAAGATGGTGTGGCTCCACCAGACTGGACTTATTTATCTAGCGGATATCATATGCTAGAGCAGTAATCCTTGCCCTATGCAGGGACCTGGGGCCAGTTTCACAATGGCCTAGGACATGTCCTAAATATTAGGACACCGTAAGTCCTATCTTACATCATTGCGATTTGATCGTCCTAACTTTAGGACATGTCCTAGCTGATTGTGAAACTGGCCCCTGGTGCTTACTGACTAGCTAGGGTCCATAGGCCTGTCTACTGTACACTCGACTTTACAGCGCACATGAAAGGAAGTCTGAAGGTCTGAAAATGGGCTATGTATCACTCACATGCACTATAGGTTGATACACAAATGACTGATAAATTCATTCTCAAATCACCCTTGCGGTACATAAATTCCTTAATGAGCAGTCAGCTCATTACTTATCTTCCCCAAAAAATCGATATGTGTGCTCGCAGTCCATACACGTCGATTTCATTCTGCCAGTATCAGCATACAGTAAAGTATCAACACACCTGAATGATTTTGTGCTGCTTGTGCTTCTGAAATAATGCTTTTATTTTGGGTCAAGGGGGGTGCCGCCTAAGTGGATGTCCTTTTTTGGTGGACGCCCTCCCGACACCTGATACTTTTTGTAACGTACTAATCTCCTAACGCTCCTTCTGAGCTGCAATTTGGGAAGTATCAGTCATGTGTGAGCAAAGCCGCCAGCAACTCCCTGACGTCCTTTCTTACCTTTCTCGGTCACATTGTCGTCATTTGCCACTGCCTCCAACAAAGCATTCAACGCCTCCTCCGGGTTTGTATAACCGCTGTTCGTGTCCGAAACCGATAACACAGTGCGATAGAGGCGTTTGACGGCGCGCTTCCACGGCTCGCCTGACGGATGCATTTCTAAAACGAAGGAAACATATAAAACAATTAGGGGCCATATCACAATCAGTTGAGAGCAGCAGTTGCCTCATTTCTCTTCCCCGAAAAAATTAAATTCCATGTGTCCATGGGGAAAGGGGCTACACCACATGCTGTGCGCAGGTACCGACATTACCTGGGGACTCAATTTGAGGGAAAATTATTGGTTAGATAGGTCCTACTGGAACTAAACGAGGGGCAGAAACTACAGTAAGTATTTACAGCGGCCCGCATAGCCATCCTAAATCGTGCCCTACAGACGATTGTGAAAAAAGGCGGGGTGTCCACAGGGAAGGGGCTAGACCACATATTGTCGCAGCGCCCACACTTCCCAGGGACCCTAGCGTGGGCAGACAACGTACTCAAAACCACACTGCTCTCAAAAGGATTTTACCCCCCCCCCCCCCGTCAAAACATACTTCCAGGCGAGTGAGATCTTTCACGACTCGATAACGACGTGCGAGTCTGATCAATTCCTTCCTCTTCTCGTTCTCCAGTCCCTTGGTCGATTTTCGAAGCGAACTCATCTAAATATGGCCCAAATGCACCAGCCAACACTGCCAGTACACTATGCCACTCACCCATCACACGTTGCTCCTCTTCAGTCAACGGTCCCTCCATCATCGTTTCAAAGATCTAAAAATTCCACTGCCTGCCATCAACATCTTATTTCCAATCTAGCAAAATAAGATTTGGCTTAAACCATTTTTAAAATCAAGTAAAACCCGGAAAATTCAAAATTCTTTACTGAAAACATCAGACAATATGCAAAATTTGTTTAATTCTGCCACGCATTTTTTCTTCGCCGCCAATACTCATTTCGATTCTTTGTAAAACTCGAAAAAGAACAGACAAATCTTCTTGTATTCGATTTTTGCATACTTTCAACAAGAAAGCAAAATTACTAGAAATTTCAAAATCATTTTCATTTTCTAGCATATTCAATACGTGGAATTCTTGATCGTGAGAACCATCGTCCACGACTCGATTTGCTTGGACACATGACCTCGCGCAGGGAAATAATTTTTCGAATGGTGTCAGCTTCAGCTCTCCTTCAACTTTCACATTAGGCATAGCGAGAATCATTTCTTTAATTTGTTTCTTTACGGCACGCTTGCGAAGGAATTTTAATGAATAGTCGAAAAACTTGTGCTGAAAAATTTCAACATTCTTGGCGTCGAAATCTGCCTTTTCCAATTTCCCTTTCAATTGCTTGACAGTTTCACGCAACGGATACAAGATCAACCGCCGAGTTTCAAGAGGTGCTGGTCCGTTCGACGGCTCGAAAGGCGAGAATTTCTCGAATAGTCGTCGCACTGCATTCACGTCGACGTCGCTAACATCAACTTCGGTCTTTTGTCTTTCTTCGTCCACTCGAGTCTCGTACGCTCTAGGAATTGCTCGCGCTACAACGTCGCTCCTGGGATCCGAGTCAACACCAGATTCTAACGCCGAAAGAATTCCGTGCAGCCACGTTTCGCGTTGATCGATCCAACACCGCTTCAAAACACGTTCTATCGATTCGCCTTCACTAACAGCTGAGCGTAATCGCAACTGCAGTTGCCAATGACAAAATGAGAAATACTCTTTCCCCGTCGACTCACTCGACTCTTTCGCCAATCGAGATAGAATACTAAAACTTGAACACTGTAGAATTTCGGGTCCAGATTTTAAAAGAACAAACTTACTACTCGTGATGATCGTCCAATCCAAAAGTCAATTTCATTGCAGCAATCAATGACGCCACAGCAGCCAGTTCTGGTGGAAATCCAGGAGCTTCTCGTTTTCGTCGAACTTCATCTTCCGCTGGCGAGAATCGAAAGGCAGATCTGATATATTTTGATACATCGATAATCATTCGAGCACGAGGTAAGAAATGTTCTGAAAAACATCACTCGTGTTCCAGGAGAGGATCAACAAAGGTACACACAGGACGCACGCCGGAGCGTGTTCGACGCCACCGCGCGGGTAACCATACCCAGGCCAAGAATGCCCATGAAGGGCAAGGGGATTCAAGAGCCTCTTGTTTATTCAATCTGGAAGTATGAAGGGGGAGTTGTCCGCTGCCAGGCTCAGAGAAAACTTCACCGCGTTCTCTGACGGCCAGAACTGCACTCAACCCGCCCAGTCTCCCAAGCAAACTGCGGTGGAGCGGCATCATTCGCACCCGTAGTGTCAGACATTCTACGCCTAAACCCCAAGGCACGTACTGGATATGTTCAGATCGTACGCATATCTGGCCAAAAGGACGTCCACATCGAAATTTATGACCGGAGTGTAGCCAATATAATTCGCGAGCCAGTTTGTTCGCAGATAAAGAGTAGACGCTACTGTCGAACCGCGAGCCCAAACTCTCTTTGAAAAATGATAATGGCTCTTTTATAAACAACAAAATTAAAAACCTGGGTCAACAAACCTTCATAAAATGAGTACGTATAATTGGGTGCCTAAGGCGCTCCGGAAGTAAATCAAAAGCATCTACCACTGGAAAAATATTTTCCTTCATCCATCTGGAAATTCAAAGCAAATGTGGCTACCAAAATGAGCACATAATGACCAACATACCTTATCAAGTCTGATATGCAAACCTGATTCGGCGCTACGGCTAAGCACGCCAAATAACAGAACGGAATGATCAGCTTAGGTTGTATTCGAGTGCAGAACGCAGCCTGTAACAAAATATCGTGTGATGCAACGAACCGTCGTCATTCGAATTTGCTTACACTTTCAGAATATTGATCAAGTCCACTTTTTTTATTTCCATCGTCTTTTTCGTTTTCGCTGTCGCTATCGACTGTAATTACGGTTTCAGAGATTTTTCGTTTTCTTCCCTTTGAAGCTGCAGGTGCGGGATGGACTTTTTTTTGTGCTGGGGCGCTCGAAGGGCCGGCCAGAAACTCCATATACGGGTCCTGAGTACGATCATTGCCTTGCTCCGGCGCACAGAATTCATCCAATTCCAATTTGATGGCCGCCTTTGCTGGCTTGGTTTTCGGAGGCCTGAAATAAGTAAAGCCTAATCTTGCTTGACTATGTTTCTGAACTAAAAGTTTTACTTAGGATCAATTCGCAAAAATTTCGAGCGAAAAGGTGTAGTTGGTTTATTAGGAGTGTCCGCGTTGTGGAAGGCCACTCCTCGTCGTCGCAAGTAAAGAGCGTATAGTCTAAAGAGCGCTTCCTAAATAAAAAGAACACCGTGCTGCAGAGTTAGACAATGTCGGTCAGGGCACTAAATAATCCCGTTTGGGATAACGAACTCAAATCTACATTACAAGGGAGAAAGAACAAATGTAACTTTACGTACTGTAACTTACTTTGACAGTTTCGGGCAAACCGAGTTGAACTAAAATACAGCCGAATCGCTTGAAAATGATCGCGTAACATTCGTACAATGCATTCGGTGGCAAAACTTTTTGTACTTCAACCTCTTTCTTTTTTTTGCGTTCCTCAACTCTACGAAGACCAGGTTGAATTGCGGCACCTTCGTTAAAAGCTTCAGTGTAATCGATTTCGACAACATTTTGAGATTGAGTTTGACAAAGCGTGCAGAAATAATGTCCATCCAACAATGAATAATCCGTATTCCCACAAACGGGACATTCCATACTCCGGCTTGAAGACGCCATGTTGATCCTGAAGATACGACTAACTTGGACCGAATTCAAAAGTTTTGTTTTTCAACAACAAAACAAATCAAGAGTCAAGAAAGCTGTTTTATTACACAATCACGCGGCTGTCACTTGTTTCCCGGTACTAGCAGACAACTGAGCATTGGTCACAACAATTTACTGCATATTTGAAAAGGATTGTAAAAACTTTTGCCCAATGTATAGTCAGAACAATGCACGCCATCTAATTGTGATTCGCCAAGGCGTGAAGCTATGGGCCATAACTCACCGTGTTCAGTCAGCTAGAGCGATATTATCGGTCTGACCCCTGTTTCAGCACTTGCCGAACCGGTATTCGTTATCATAGCTTATTGTAGGCAACTAGGCTTCTCTGTTATGGCGCCACTGCTGCCATTTCTAATTCTTTAAGAGATTTCTCTGGCACAAAAGAATTTTTTGGTGGTATGATTTCAAACATTGTTGGAGAGGCTTTATCCCAATGGAGGGGCCTTGAAATAGTTAATTTTGAAGTAAAGCAACGTGCAGTAGTGTACAGCATACAGCATCTTACAAGTCAGTTGTTCAGGTATGAACACAGTGGTCTTGGATGATACAAGCACAGTGGGCCAATAATCACGTGTATGAATATAATGTACACATCAGTAGCGAAGTTTGGCGTTTGAGGGGTCCTGTAATTCCTGGGGTGTGGCTAGAGCAGTTGGCTCGGTTGGGAGGAGCTAGGGGCCCCCTGAGGTGGTGCCCTCTCTCGCTCGATTCGACTCTAACTGTTTTAAGTTCTTGGGGAGCTACCCTTTCGATTTGCTCACCCCATGTGACCTGTGGTGCCAGCCAAGGACTTCGAGTAGTACAGGGCCTTTACGGTCGTCTATTCGCTTTGATTCACACTGGAAGAGTTTATGAATCGACTGCTGGGCAAATACGGGGTTTGTCTGTGGATTTCTTGGTGGAAAATCTGGGACGGTTGAGATATCGCTATGCATTGCCGTGCTCATCACTCTGATGCTGTCTTTGGTCGTTACTGCCGTCGACAGTGGAAGTGTTCGCCTGCGTGGGTCTCTTAGTACCGCATTCGACCAGCAGCCAGGCCAGTGCATCATTGCACAAAGCAGTCCTGAAGCCCAGATCAGTTCAGTGCGTAGACTTGTCCCTTTGTTGAGTTGGTTGCGTATTTGTACCTGGTTTTTGGTAGTTATCCTCCCGTTGGTCATCATGCTATCCTGGTCATTCAAGTGCCTGTGAGTGCTCAAAGTGAGTAAAACCATTTATTCAGTCGACTATTATAAGACAAGGGGTTTTATACTCACTCAACTTGCTCACCATAAACGAGATCGCCACCTAACGCTAATGGTCAAACACCCATAATACAGCTGCAAAAACCACAAGACTCGACTACCACTGGCATCAACTGTGGATATCAAAACTGAAGAAAAAAGAGAATCTGGCAACCTCAGAAGGATTCCTTTCTTGTACGCAATGTGAACGGGTCAGAACTTTGGTGCCAGTTTGGAAAAAGGAAGCAGGTTTTTTGTAGTTTTAGTGACCGGAAAGAGTAAACTTCGCGTGGCAATTTCTTAGGATATCAGACATTTCGGGGAGACCTAGATAAAGCGCAAGAGTGGTCTTATGGCTGAAGCAAACCAATTTCCCCAGCCATTTATTTCATTAGCTTAGCAAACTGATGGAAAGTGGCAAGCAATCAAGCTAGCTTGATACGAAAGAAGCGCATTTAGGAGAAACTGATGCCATGGCAACCGATATCATTGTCGCGTGTACATTCTGCATAAAGGAGCACATTCGTGACCACACGCCACCCTCGGTCGGCTGGGCTGGCAACCCTGTCTTTTGCACACACTCGGACCTAATTTAGTATTTCACTCGCTCCTGGGTTCATTCAAAACTTTATTTAGGTTTTGTCTTGGCCAATGCTTGTGTTTAATCGTATGGGTATATCCCACTCCCCACTAGCCCCGCCTGTGGCTATCGAGACGACGTGACATTCTATTGCCCAACTATAAAAATAGCTATGGCAGCCTTGAAATTTCTAACTTATAAGCGACGAATTTTTATGGCAGCTATTCTGGCTTTCACACTCTGTTATATCTTCATATTCAAAAGCCCAGCAGTGCGAGACTTTGACGAGCATAGTCCGTGTCCCCTCATTTGGCAAATCGGTTGCGCGAAAGTGGCCGTGTTATCCTTTTTATCCTTCTTGCATAATGAGACTTTAACAGCTTGCTTCAACTCTAGAAAAGCAGACTTTGCATTAGTGATACCTAGCAAGATGTTCAACCAAACGCTTGACTTCGTCTCTTTGGATAATGTCAAGGTCCTTGTATCCATTTTGCTAAAACACAACTGGCTGTACGTTGTTGGAGGGTCAGCTTTAGTGTTAACCGGAAATGAGAGCCCGGCATGCAGTCTCGAACGAAGGCAGTGGACGCTAGAGATGAGCGAGAAGCCATCCATGTTCGTAAATGGACTCAAGTCCCTGGGCCTGGCTAGAAATGAATCTTGCGGAAGTGAGCGATTGAGCGAAGCGGAATGTTACTCGTGCGACTTACTGCCTGATATATTCTTAATCAATATGTCCATTGTGGCCTCGACCGCTCAACGCGTGGGCAACAGGGTGATCGATATGGAAGAACTGGTACACGGAGGAGAGAGTGCCAGACTGCCATTGTTTTTGGAAATGAAGGGCCGATCGGCGTATTGTCCAAATATCCATGTGGTGAGCACAAACAGTTCACCTCTATCCATGGACTATACGTGCAGCAGTCTCAGAATGATCTGGGATGCCAACTTTGTCAACATATCCCCCATGACTGGTATTTCCCGACTGGTCTCGCCTGACTCGATTGATCATTGGCTAAGCTGCACATGGGCCCAGATGGCCTACGATTCCAAATTGCCCATACACTGTTCAAACTGGGTGCGACAATTCACTTTGGATTCTATCGATGTGCTCGAACACTTGGGAATTGATTACCGCATCGTATACGGAAGCTTGTTGGGCGCTATGCGGTCCGAGGATGTCGTTCCGTGGAGCGTGGACGGAGATGTTGCTGTGTTCGTCAGTTCTGTTAATCGATTTCGGCAAGAGCAATGGCCGCGCTTGGGGGAAGTGTCAAAATGGAGATATTCACATTTGGATAGGTAAGTGCTACCGCAATAGGGGTAGTGATAGTGAGAGCTGCCCTTGGCCCGTTGCACGTGGGACTGATGGCAAATCACTTGGTTCTACCAAAGCCAAGACCACTTTCGGCTCGTTAACTAGTAGTAGGGGTTGACGTCCGCCTAACACACTCTCCCCAGCTGGAGGACATTCACTCTTGAGTGCGCGTTACTGCGTGGTTGCTGCTCACACCAACCAATGGTCTTTTTAACTTCAGGTTCGGCTTAGATCATTTCGCCCCCGACAGAGCTTTTCCATCTTGTCCAGTTCGTCTCACCTACTCTCCTCGTGGCTCTTCCTATTCTCCACTAACAACCAACCATGTTCGTCAAATCGGACGGGCTATTCGTGAAAGCAAAACACTCGATGCCGTCTTCTCCTTCAGCTCCTACTGGCGCAGTACGGGTTATGTGGACCTCTACTACACACATGCCTTGCCAGATAAGTGCACAAACTCCAAGATAAGTTTGCCTCCCGACCGTGTCAATATGGCTGGTCGAGAATTGAAAACTGTCAAAGATCCCATCGGTGTGCTCCAATGTCTGTACGGGAAGACAGAATGGAATATGACACCGCCAACATTAAAGAATGGGTGGAACAGTTATAGCGACGCTTTGAATTGAAATGCCGTCCTTTTTGGGTACTGCTCCCTCCCCTTACTTTCTGCTCTGCCACATATTCTATTTACATGCTGGCGTGTGATCTGTGTCCAGCAAGGATTAATAAGGGCCTTTTTCAGAAAGTAGCCTGTAACACTGATTGTTGACTTCATCGGTAATGATGACCAAAAACCTTCAATCCACTCACAATTTTATCAGGCGCAGCCAATCTGTCGAAACAGACATTTATCCTTGATGCACGTGGCTTTTGTACCTTCTTTGTCTATGAATCAATTTAGAATGAAGGTCACACCAGTGCACAACTTTTGCATCACCTCATTTTTGACTGATCTTCTTTGCTCGTCCTTGACGCAATCATAGACAAAGAGTAGAATCAGAACACAAAAATGTAAATTGTCTGAACTACATGCTTATAAATTCCAGGGCAATCACTAACATCATGTTGATGAACGCGGTATGCATGCCTAACTTTTGAAAACTTTAAATTTTTCTGATATGACTCAAGAAATTTTATAAATGCATCCGCTGTTATCCTGCCTGTGCATAAGGCATGACACTCGAGAATGTCTTGGTATGACAAGTTTCTTAAACTCTCCGCAAGACATATTGAAACGCGTAAACGGTGGTGACCTCTTGACAAAAGCGATTTTGACAAAACTAGTTTTTGCTTTTGAAATTGCATGATCGCCGCATGAATCACTTCTCATAACAGACTCGTTTTTCGATGTTTTCGTGCGAAGGACAGCCGGTTTCCTTTCGAAATGCTCAGAAGGTTCTAGACACGAACAAAGTGCCTATATAAGACCAAGACCGACTGTTTGTCAAAGGCTAAGAAAGTATCCTCTTCTGCTCTGGTATATCTACTGATTCGCAAAAAATGTTCCCTTCGACGACTTATTACCGCCGTTATTACAATGACTGGTAAGGCAGTATACTTCCAGAGGACCGCAGTTTTGAGACCCTGTTCGGTTTCAGGTACGATCGGCCAAGTACTTTTGGCCTGTTGGACGATCCATTCTTCCGCTCATCGTCCCTGCCCTACTACCTTCGCCCACGACGACTCTCAACATTGGACGGCAGCGACAACAGCAGCACGCAAGTGGAAAGCAGCGAATCGGTGGCAAAGCCGAATGGAAACGACAGCGCTGTCCGATATCCCAATGCTGCTGACGAAAAAACGGGCTCGGCCGAACTGAACAATCAAAGTGACAAGTTTGTTGTCAACGTCGACGTCTCGCATTTTGCTCCTGATGAAATTCAGGTGAGTGTATGACAGTTCTGCCAGGTTTTCTTAGCGCACTGTGGTTGCAGCAGCTACGATAGCAGGGATTTGTAGGAACAGGGGATTTTCCGCGAATAAGTGGACCAAGGGATGCTGAACATTTTTAATTATCACTTTATGCTTTGCAGGTGAAGGTCTCCGAGAACATGTTGTTGATCGAGGCTAGCCACGACGAGAAGTTGGACGAACATGGTGGGTTTGTGACCCGGTCGTTCAAACGTCGCTACGAGCTACCCCCAGATGTCAATGCTCAAGGTGTGGTGAGTGATCTGAACAGCGACGGAATTCTGACCGTGTTAGCACCCAAAATTCATGTTGCACCACCAAAAGAACGTGTCATCCCCGTGCAATTTTCCACCACCGTCCCACCAAAAGGAATTTTGAAGCGTAAGAATTAGATGACTCGCGCATGGGCTGGATGACCCTGAGCTCAATACGCGCATGAACTAATCGATACATCTATCTGATTTGTAATCCTAAAATTGGCGGGAATTGGATTTCTGTGCTATATGTTATTGCAACAAAGCCACTTGTCTTTGTGCTTCGAGGTGAGATATGACTGCTCCCCTTTACTTCACTGACCAAAACAGTCAACATTGCAATAAACCTCAGCGCATATCCGCAGACACCGCGCCCGCTTTGTTGGCTTGTCTTACATTAGAGCGTAGGACCACTGATGCATATTCATGGACATGGTGCATGGTCACGTAACTCAGCAAGCATTGGTTGCGTAACACGCGATGCCATCCACTGGGCGGTCTCCTGATGAGTCAACACTTGGGAGCATGGCAGGAGTAATAATGCGTACTGGGCCGCACTTTTTCAAAAAATTCATAATGCTCGAATAAAGGCGTACACTGTCTTTCTAGTCAACTTGTTGCCTTGCGCGGCTTTCTACCACGCATGGTCATGAGTCTCATGAATCGCCCCGTGGCACCATCTACTTTAAACGTGTGGTGAGGACAGAACTGGCAGTACCGACTCCGACCGAACATTACACAAACTTCAAGATTACATCACACCTTTCTGCACGCCAGCACCTCGACCACAACCCGCATCACTCATCTTAGACCAATCGCAAGAAATGTTTTCAGTTCTCAGTCAATTGTCGCATGATCTTGTAGGACGTGGGACGATTGCTAGGGGCTTCTTCGAAACATTTTTTCCAGATTTGCAGCAATGTTTCGTTCATGTCCGATTGCGGAGCCAGACGAACTCTCTTCTGCAGTGTTTGCAGGAAAGACTCGGCATGTGACGATTTCTCTGCGGGGATGTCGCTCTGGTATGGTCTGGCACCGTTACAGAAAATCTGTCAAACATAAACAGTAATTGAAAAGTAAAAGTTTCGTCTGATGAGAGGCTGACGGTACCAGCTTACCTCCCAAACAAGCACGGCCCAACTCCAGACATCGGACTGCTTGGTCCACTGATAGGTGGCCAAAGCCTCAGGAGCGGTGTGGGACAGGGTAGGCATGCGATCGGTGGTTGCTCCGCTGAATGTTCCATTCTCATCGACCTGCTGGGCAAAGTGAAATCCGATCAATTTTAACGCCACCACGTCTTTCTGCTCGTTCAGCTCCACCAGAAAATTTTTCGCGCATATGTTCCGATGAATGTAATCTGAGTAAAAAATGAAGCTTTTCCACGCAAAGAAAAACTTGAAAGAGTGCATTACCATGGCAATGGACATGCAAGACAGCCCTGATTGCAGCAACGGCCAATTGCTGTTTCCTGGACGGCGTCAGTGGCGGAGAAGCACGCAATCGATTATCCAAGCGTCCACCTGCAATCAATTGACGCAAACAAAGCCAAAAAGTTTCTCGACGCTCCACTTACCCGACACAAGTTCCATGGCGGTCAGGACATGCCCGTCGACAGAATCGGTCGTTATGCCGTAGCACCTGGCGATGTGCGGGTGATCATTCAAGTCTCGCAAAATGCGGGCCTCTCGCAAGACAACTTCACGCATCGCGTCCAAACCCTTTCCGTTCGATTTTGTGCCGGCACTCATGGTCTTGATAGCGATCGGTTTTACAGACGCGTCTTCGCGATGCACGAGATTGCCGATGTAGTTATCACCGAATTCGCCCTTACAAGAGCATAAATGAAGCAAAAGTTTGTAAAACCCTCTGACCCCTACGCCCTAATCTCCCTGAATTTCTTACGGGGCATAGCTTGCGGACGACGATCAGCTCGTTGGTCAACAATTCCCAAGAGGTCATGTGCTTGGGGTCTTTCAAAATTGCGCCAGTCTCCCTGGTCAACGGTACCTTGTACGTTCGATGCCAATTGATCAACTCGGGGATGGACGCGAACGCCTTGCCCTCGAAACAGTACCCCTAAATCCAATAATTCACAAGACATAGCAAAAATTTAGAATCGGAGACATCACCTCGCCCGACTTTTTGACTGGGAAATGCATGATCTGTTCTTGCCACAATACAGTGACCGCCAGCTCTCCGCCAGTCGACGTCTTTCGCAACAAGAAATCACCTGAACGATTCAGAATGAACACAGCATCCGTACGGTTCAAACGGCGATGGTAGTACGGCAACGATTCCAGATGCTGTTTCTGCTCCTAAAAAGAAGTCAAGAGCAAGTGAGGCTCAAGGACTCACTAATATGCTCTGTTTTCGTTAGCTTAGGGAAGGCACCACAAAGCCAGCATCATTACTCACTTCTTCTGCGACCGAACTGGTCGGATCACGACTTGTCGTGCCTTTGAACGTGGTCGTGCTCTCCGTGCATGACATGACTCCGAAGTGAAATCTGTTCAACCAACCGCACGCGCAGGCTACAGATCCAATACTGCCAATCCCTTCTCTCCTATTCGTCGTTATGGTGTCTACTTTACACTGTTTTGGCTCTGCAGGTTGCAGTCGTCGATTGCTGGGCGCCTAGCTTTCTGCTCACTCATTGGGTAGACGATCGATCGAGGTCGATAATAGAGGGAAAGAGAAATGATTCACTGCCACGTACAGTACAGCATGCAAGCCTTTTGACTTTGGTTCCAGAAATTGTAGAGAGCCCATGACTTTAGGATTAGGGTGGAATTATGTTGCTTTGCGGCAGTTGTGATATGATAAGCAAGGTCGTGAGGTGACCAGCTCTCACGGCAGCGTCCCTCTGCGCGTCTCCACTGGGAGCACCTTAACGCGAGGGCATCCTGGACTCCGAATGGACACCGACTTCCTCGGACGATGGCGGGTGAGCTTTGAACCCCGCCGGAGTTCGGCAGCCGAGGGCGTCTTCTCGTTTGGCTTCCGTCTCTCCACTCGGAGCACCTCAACGGTACCGGACGAGTCTCACGACCTGGCGTGCACGGTCAGCGAGGGTTTATGGTTCGCAAGCTGACCTCCATCACCAGGGATCGGCGAATTGGCGTAAGCATGCGAAAGCGAGAGCTGCACAGCGATGCCGCATGAGCTGCTTTTGGCACTATGCGTATACTGTATTTCGTTCAGCAAGCAGAAAATTGCGTTCGGGCTGCCTTACTCAAGCCTAAGCCTAAGATAGACAGGAATTCTGGCAGCAAATTGCTATGAAAAGCTCTCAGTTGCTGAATGCTACCTTCCCTACAGCTATAATTGGGTAGGTCATAATTAGGTAGACCTCACCTCGTCAGCTTGTTAGTTTCGACAGCCAGTCATTCTGACCGATCTTATTAAAAATGAGATTTCCTTCAGAATTTAATGCTAGAGAGCTTAACGACAGCTCATTTGAAAGAGGGGGGCGTCAGCTATTTTTTTAGTTTTTGCTTTATTAGCGCCGGCGTAGCGACTACTGCAGCGAGTGCAGAAGTCACTTATAGTACCCACTATACTAGATTCGATCGGCTTATAAGTAGCGCACCATAGAGCTGCAACGTGAATTCACGGGGAGCTAGGTGGGCGAAATATCGAGCAAACCATGCCAAATGGCTGCAGGTCATTTCGTCCCCGCCATTTCGTCCCCGCCTTTTCGTCCCTGGCCATTTCGTCCCCGGCCTTTTTCGTCCCTGACCAATGTCGTCCCCGGTTGTCTAATCGACTCACTAGGTCCTCACTGTACTGTATACTCGTATGTACTTGTCACAGAAAAAAGTGATGTCAACCAAGAATGCAATAACGATAAAGCACGACCCAAAACGCCAACCAAACCTAAGCCAATTCATAGTTATACCGACTCTTCAAAGGCGTCGATCACTGAAGGCGGTGGCACAAACGCGACGGCTAGAATCATTCGAATCCAACGAGCGAAGTCGATGTCATTTTCATACCGAGCTTTGAGCCCTTCAGCTTGAACGTGATTGTGAGGATTCACGACCTTGTTGACTTCACCCTCGTATCCAGCGGTCCATACTCGTCCCCGCTTGATGCATGTGCTCTTGATCTTTCTTTCGTTTGTTGGTATCGCAAACCCATATTGCATTCTCCCCACTCGCTGTCATCTTAGAAAAGAGATACACGTGGTTTTCATGGATCAGTTTCCGTTTGTTACGAACTCAAACGACACTGTCCGCCATTTTCGTGATGACTGAGAAAGGCCAACGCACAAATATTTGAAGAAATTTCATGAGGAAAAACTCACCGTACCACTGACTATGAGTTCGAAACAATAACGAAGACATTGCAGCAGAGGTAATTTATACTCCTATGTTGGCCGGGGACGAAATGGGTCAGGGACGATAAAGGCCGGGGACGAAATGGCCAGGGACGAAACGGCAGGGACGAAAAGGCGGGGACGAAATGGCGGGGACGAAACGGCAGGGACGAAAAGGCAGGGACGAAACGGCAGGGACGAAAAGGCGGGGACGAAATGGCGGGGACGAAGTGTGCGAATGCCATGCCAAATATAGTAATAGCCACGGAGCTAAGGCAGGACGACGGGGGACTGGACTAACCTGTCTCATGAAATATGATGTGTGTGCAGATTGTACCACACTTGAGTGAAGCATTCATTCTTCGCCTTCATGCTGCCTCTGTAGAATTAACAGTCGGGCACTCATGAAAATCGACATCGTTTATTTGCTTTAGACACCCAGCAACCCGATTGATCTGAATTTTACCATCATTCAACGGAAAAAAATCCTAAACTACTTGCCTGGTTCGTAAGCAACTGCGATACGAATTCGAAGCGCGAAGAGTATGTGAAAGTTTTGAGGAAGTACCTTCGAGTGGACATTTAGGGTGAATGTGGCAACTTGCCGTGTCCTCGAAGCAGCCAAGACGTCTGCGATCGATTAGTAAAAGAGCAATATAAATTCTTTATTGGCATTAGAAAAAAGTCTGTGCATTGGCTATGTAACAGAGAAGTTCCTCGGACGAGCTCGTTTGAACGCAGAGCCCATCGTCCTCAAACGATCGCTGGTCGAGCGACTCTATCCGAAAGGATCATTCGCAGCTGCCAGTGACTTCACTCATCCTAAGTTTTTAGCAGCTTATCTGCAATATCTGAATTCAAACGACTCTGCATATTTGGAATACTTTCGATGGCGCAATGAAGGATATCAGTTCCTGAACCACTACGAGAATGGGAACTATTTCGGGTTTTGCGGATCGTGTCATAGCCTTTTGCACGGATCCTACAAGACCAAATCGTACGCTGATTTAGAGCATTGGGGGTTGAATGGCAGTCAACGTGATCAGGAATTTGTGCCACGATTACTTTTTGGGAGAGCTCCGTAGATTTTGTTATATAAAATTATTCGCGTCTCGGTTGGGCTCGTTAAACTCTCACATTCTAGGCTTTCCCTCATGATGTAAAGGTGCTCCAGGTGGAGAATCACAGTGAGAGAGTGTTGCGGGTCTTGGCCCTGTAACGGTCAAAAGGAAGGGGAAGATAAAGATAAGAGGCATGTGCGTGTTTGGTCAGTCCACGCAGGCTGGAAGGTTCCAAGAAAGAAAGTGAAAAAGTGCCCACCCCGCAACCAGGTTACAATTTGCGGTCGCGCAAGGTTCAATTCGCACAAGGGACCGGCGGCTACTGTCACGGGGGCGAGACAACCGCCGGGTGGGAGAATGTAATGGTCGTGAGGAAGTAAAAGATAAAGATAACAGGCATGTGTGTGTTTGGGCGGATGGGCGTTGATTGCTTAGCCTCTCTGTCCATTTTTGTGGGTATTTGCTTATGTATTTATCCTTTAGATATGGAGTGGTCGTTGATTGACCACTCGGTTAGAATGTGCGCACGGGTTTGTTGTTGACTGTACGGATGTACTTGAGTGCTCTTGCTGTGCTGCGCCTATATAAGGAGTGTTGTTGGGTGATTTGGGGGCTTTTTGGAGGGCGCTCTGGTGGAGAGCGGTCGAATAAACGGACTTCAGGGGAAGTTTTGGTTTTTCCATAACGGCCCTAGATAGGTACGGGCGTTACAGCCCCTTTACAGCTGTCCCAGTTCCTCCACGGAACTTTCATCCCGTTTTGCTTTTGGCAGGCCAGCAGTTATGATAGTTACTGCACGTATGATAAGCGGGTCTGTGAGCCGAGCAGCTCTCACGGCAGGTTCCCTCTGACGTCTTCATTCAGAGTACCTCCACACGAGGGCATCCTGTGCCAGCACCAGCGTCTTGGGATGATATTGGGTGAGGGAGGAGACCTTCCTAACTGGTGTTCGAAGACCAGTTTCCTGATATTCTTCCGTCTGGCGTCCGCCACTTGACGAGACCCTGCGAGCCGCCCAGAGCTAGGGGTGCAAGGCCAGCGACGGACTTACTAAATCGCCGTCCTCGGTCGGAATAAACTGCGGCCCCCCCACTCAGGGTTGCTGGCCCAAGCAATGCAGCACCACCTGATCGTGAACCACCGCGGCTCCCTCTCACAGCCCTGTTTACAGTAGGTCCGACTACTGACTGGCTTTAGAGCTTCGGCCCGGCGAAGTCAAAATAAAAAACATGCATCAGGGCGCTCTTCGCCACCACCACTCCAACATGCAGTGCACTGGCCAATAGAACAGTGAAACGCCGGTCTGTCCAAACATTCCACTCCGTCCATCAACAGCACGAATCTTATTTATTTGGCACTACACATGAACCTGGAATTTGTAAAAACGTAAAAATATTCATATAAAATAACCAGTTAAAGGACTGAACACAACACAATGGATGTTTAGTTAGTTGGTTAGCTAGCTCGTCAATACGAAAATACCAAAAGACATTTCTCCCATCATTGTCACTGACGCCTAATACTTTGCTAGGAGCTTCTTTATTTCTTTGTCCGCAGCTTCATCCTAAAAACCATCAAGAGGTGAAGCTAGGCTAGAAAGCGCACGCTATCAGCGTTATCAGCGAACGTTACAAGATGGAGTCCACAGGCGGCTTCCAGTTACTCCCTCTGGATCCATGCGGACTGCCACCAAGCAAATGAATCACAGTGGGTGGGAGGAGGGGGAGGGGAAAAGGGTGGGAATCAGTACGTCCAAGTATTTCGCCATGGTGTAATAGGAGGCCTGCCCGAAGGGTTTTCGAGGTTTGAGACTATCCGCGCCCCCCCCCTCCCTTAATATCCTATCCGATTTGGGACTAACCAGCCAAATGGGGCCAACATGGAATTTGGGCAGGCCAAACTTTGCTCCCGTCTCCTGTCTCCCACTCCGATTACTCTGTTTTGTGAACAGTACTACTATATTTTGTGACAGGACCAAATAAAAACCTTGATCCCTCTCCCACCACCTTTCATTCTTGCAGCAAATGCCGCCGTCGTCTGATCCTACTAGACATTGAAAGGATCTCCCAGCGCACAAACATCGCAAAAAGAGCTTACGTCAGTCGACACTATCGGAATGCGTTCAGCTCGTTGCAGCCATTCTTTCGCCTTGGCCTTATCTCGCAGTTGTTCATAGCAGAGTGCAATGTAAAACTCGTTTTCTTTCCAATTATCCGGGTCTAACTTTTCAGCCTTCAAATAGGAAAAAGATTCAGTTTTAAACCCAGAATTCAATTATATTTGACTTACTTCCATGAACGATTTCAGAGCTTCATCGTAGGACGACTCCGGTGGCGTCGAAAACAAAGCTGACGCTACCTTGCGTTCCAGCCAGCTAAGGGCAGCTACATTATAGCACCAACGACCAAGCAAATGATGCAGCGTTCGTTCGTCAGGACGTCGTTTCAAGGCTTCATCGATGTGATGCTAAAATCAAAAATTTATTATAATTCCGCAAATACTGTTTATTTATTGCAGCGATCAACCAAGTGGGAGTATGAGCTTAGATTATTCAAGCTTAGATGCTTCTCTTGCATCACCAACTCATGATAGTCAAAACACCCCACTAAGAATCCCGACTCATTTTTTAGCCAAAACGAAAATAGGCATATTGAAGCGTGAAGGACTCGTGCAGGGCCTTATCGTCAGACCCAAGTTATCGGAGGGAGACCCGTCTGACATAAGTTTGTGACCTTTCTGCTTATCTCACTCTTAAATTTCAATTCTACTGCGCCTTGCTACGTTGATTGCTACTGAGCAGTCGAAGTGCGGCTCTTGGCACGCAGCAGCAGTGCACTAGCTTGCGAAATATCCTGGGTGACACAGCGATGACTGAACCATGAGAACCTTTCTCATTGCATCAGACACGTCGCGCGTCAAATAGATTCCTTAAAGACAGCAACAATGTCAGCAATGCAGCAGCTTTCTAGGCAGGGAGGTCAAGGTCCATTCAACTCACTTTCATGGCATGCCCATTTTTGATCTTCTCATTGGTGCCGGCGTAATCATTCGAAGTCCCCAGTGTCATGGCACACCATTTATGGACATCCGCATCGTCTTCATTCAAGGCCAAGGCATCGAAAGCGTAGCCTTTGGCTGAAAAGAAGGCAAAGGATCATCACAGAATCGCACCACAGGCTGGTACTTACCTTCATAACACAATTCCTTATGTCGATTCTTATCCGACAACATAAAGTTCTGCATGTACAGATAAGTAGCTCGGGATAAGCGCCATAGGTACTCATAGTTTTGCGTATTCTGAAATGACGCAAGATTTGTGGGGGTCGGGTCAGGGAAACGACTCGATGGGACCATTGTGCCCTCCACTCCCCACAGCACAAACATCAGCTCCTTCCCTCTTACCGAACTATAATGTTCCTTGAGCATTTCGTACGCTTTCTTACGATTAGATCCATCTGGGAATTCTTTGTCTTTCTCTAACAAGTCGGTCACCTCCTTGAACAAAGCAGGCAAATCAACGGCGGCCATGACGTTTTCGCTTGCAGCACCTGATGATAATGAGAAGATGTACGGTGCTTCGACAGAATCTACCCCTGTACTGCACTGTACCTACCGATCGAGGACTTTCTCTTTCTCCAGCCAGCTGCTGCTGGTGACACACGTCAATTGATGCGCATGCCCAGACACTCTACCTCGAAAGAGCGGCGAATCAAATTGTGGGTATGCCCTGCTGACTGTTTCGCTACTTGCGGGAGACGGACACGGAAAAAACCGCGATCTTCGCAAACTACTGCAAGTTGTTGAGTTGCTAGTGCGCCTGTGTTACTGACTGTGACCAGGTACATCAGCAAGCACCAGACAGACCATCACATACTGCATGTTATATCACTTTCCTGTAACTATATTTGTCCCCTTTAGCGGGTGAGAATTAGTGCCTCTTCACTATTTTATAAAATGCTTGTGAGCCGAGTGAGTGCCCCTAGTTAAAACATCATGCGCAGCTTGAGTACCCGCTTAGTTTGCTAATTTGCAATGTGCACAGTAGTTCTATTTGCTAGCCATACCTAATACCCTAATGTCATGTCATATGTCATATGTGATACTTTATCCATACACAAGCACTATACAGCGCACTCGAGGGCTAAGGAACACGTATTTGACAATCATTTTGCAGTGAGGCGGGAGTCGAACCCTCACCTGTAAGTGCGCACCCAGCGCGAGAGGCAGACGATTTAACCCGCTAGACAACGACCCCAGTCACATCCCTGGACGACCCCTCTTTGACTGCAGTGACTCTTATGTGATTGATCAAAAGTAAAGATTGATTGATTGAGTGCCAACCGCTGTGAGATCTTTTATCATCAGGTGATGGCCAAAACTGTTAGTTGTAGATGTATTGACTAACCTGGACTGGCTCTTGATTTGCATTGATACTAATTAGCCTGTTGTTTTGAGTCATGCCCGGAGTGCCTTTTCGTGGCACCATCACAATCAGTCGAGAGTTGGGTCCCCTTACGATCAGGAAACGGCTGCATATCTTTCTCGTTCCGGATTCGTCCCTCTATCGCGTTGCAGGGCGGCCAGATCACATAGCCTGGTGTGTGATAGTTGCCTCCACCACTGGATCGCGACTGATTCCGGCAAACTTATACCCGACTTTAGCTTTGCCTCTGTACACCCTGAGTGTGTTTAGCTGTATAGCTAGAAAACATACTGTAGCCTACTCGTGCATGCAGCTGGGGCAGTACTGTATGATGCACTATCGAATCTGACTGAACATGCTTTCTTGGTACGTACGCCGACTCGCCTGCACCGCTTACCTCATTAAGTCAGTGTCCTTTCACAACATGGCTCCCGCCGTCAGTCCCGCCGATTCCTCGGGCAGTTTCACATCTGGCACGGTCTACAGTACTTCAGGCGTCAATATTTTTAGCGCTCGAGACACTGCAGTCCTGCCTGCCATCTGGGAGAAAACTTTGTGGCTGTTCTTGCTAAGAAATATTTGACGCCCGCCTACTGTGATCGCTTTGTTCGCTCTTTTTAATGTCTCTTTCGCTTGAATTTCTGTTTTCTCCTGTTACAATAAGGTCTCTCCTGTTGATGAAGACCGTAGAATAAAGTCAAAATGTCCATTCTTTGCATTGCGTCACTTCGAGTAAATGTTTTGCGGCTACGAGTAGTTACATCTTTAGCCCGAAGTGAAACCCTTGAAATCGTATAATCTCCTAGGCAAATTATCAATAATGCATTTTCACAGGTGTGGTGTTCCGTGTTTTCGCAGGTGCCTTCTCCCAAACTTGAGCTTTTCGTCCAAGCTGATGTTACGTAGAAGAGTATAACCTCTAACAGCCAGGATAAGGTTATTTAATATGCATAAGAATGCAGGCAATCGATAAGAGAGCACGCAAGCTCGTGCTCACCCTCGGCAACACGCCTCGGACTGTTGACAATTCAACGGGTTGTGTCTCCAAGGTGATAAAAGAGGGTCGTGTAGAATTGTTAGCTAAGCGCGGTTACATGGAGCATCCGAAAGACTTCCGCTCTGGCCGACTTACAAGCTTATTACAAGTCCCTTAGTCGGATAAGATACGTGCTTCAAGATTGATGAGGCTACCAGGCGGTGGAAGGTTCGGATATTCGTGCAAGGCGTCCTGCTAACACCTACTAGCTTCAATGCAGAAGAAACCGATCACCGCTTGGACTAAATCTAATGTGATGTCTGTAGCCAACAAAAAACGGTCCAAAAATCGATCAAGATCGAACAATGCAGCGCCGAATAGTTGGAACACGGTATTGACCATTGTTGGCTGCCTTTTATCCGGCCTCATGTTCGTCTTGGCAGGTGTTATCGTCTTATCCATTGAAACTCACGCCCCGTTCCAATATGCGGGAGCCGCCTTATTGGGCATCGGGGTCGTCCTGACTTTAATTTGTGTCCATATGCAACAGAAGAATGTGGCCAATGCGTTTCGGATTGCCATGTGGGACCAGTGAAGGCTAATGACCTACGTACCTGTTTGATGACTTCACCTCCAATGTATGCCTCTTCCACAGTCTGTCAGAACTTGTTTTCATATAGCCAGCCATGTGGTCAGGATGCCAATGTAAGGGGCCTGTTTATAAAGGATATGTTGTACGGTAGTTCGATATGCAGTCTCAGTTGTCATCATTAGCCGCTTTTTTCGTGTCTTCGTCGCTAAGGATGGTAACTACGGCGCTGTCCATGGAGGGGAGGATTTCACCATTGAGGATACCGTAAGAAAGGGTAAGCACCCTCTCAGCATAATGACTTCCCTTGCAAATCATTTCTGAGAGCAAAATTATTGACGCATATGCGTTGAGCAGTGAGCGTGAAAAGGCCTGTAATCGAGGATGCGGGCTATGTCAGCATCGATCCACGGTAGCCTTAGCTTAGGTGCTGAAGAAACAGCCTGCTGATTTTGATACAGTAGCGGCCACCCTCATCATCAGCCGACGATGACATAGAATGTGCTTATTGGTGGAGACGGCGTCATGCTGCCGTCTACGTAATCGACTGTGTGGAGGAGAACAACACCCGAGATCAACCGCGCAAGGCGGTCGCTCTCCTGACCGTAACCCTAGCGAGCAAGCTCATAGACACCAGCACGATACGCTAAATTATACGCGGGAAATATGTACAGGTAATACAGCTGCTTGAAAATTAGGAAAGGACCAAGTGCAGTCTGAAGGAAGGAGTCTGACTCTCCTGTTCTCCTGTCCGATTTTCGATTTGTCTGATTCACCTGTCCGACTCCGGTAGCCCGACTCTGTGGCCTAGTTAGGGCAAGGCGTTTGGCTTTCACGCCTGGTGCACTCACCGCCGAATGTTCAACTGATGATCCGGTAAATCGTTTCTTGCGCCCCTTCAGCCTCGAATGCGCATACCAGCGCTTGGTGAAGCGGCACAGAATGGACATTATGAACATAAGGATTTAAAATAGAAATAATGCGCCCTCTGGCCCGCGATTTCATCTCTGGAGTCAGACAAAGAGAGGGCTTAATTCATATCTCCAAGTAACGTTTGGGAGCCCTGGAGTGGTAAGACAATCGATACTGTCCGCCACACCACTGGAGCTGCCCTTCTTAGGCGTGAAATGGCCAGAAGTTATTTTGTGTTCGTTACGAGCCTCCTGACATGATATATCGCTAATCATGCCTATAAAACTCATATGGGTTATTGTGCTGCTTTGCTTCGACTCACGCATCACTTTGTCTGATTGGGAGGACATGAGCGCCTGTACTAGCAAATCACGAGTGTCCGGCCTTTCACCAGCCACCGAAGTAGTCGGGCTGGATCACGAGCTGTAGGTGTTTTTGTCACAGGCGCCAAATCGCCATGCTAAAAAAGGAAATAAGAAGACTTGAAGTTCAATTTGGGGCTCAATATAGCCTAAATGTGGAGGAGAGAGAAGGAGCAAAAGGTCAGTACGTCGGTGTCAATCTTTGTAGCTGCGAGAGCATCTTGGCTGCTACCTAATATGTCCTAGACACTTAATGTATATCCGCGGAGACTTGTATTTGAAACGAGTGAGACAGGGCAACATCTTTTACAAGGGGTTTTTCATCAAACATGTTGTGAAAGGTACTCCATCCAAAGAAACTGAGTTATCCTGTTCGTGACGCCAGTGAAATCCTTGAATCGCCCTAGGACAGGACTAGGGCTGACCAGAGGATGGCTCAAGCCACAGGAACTAACCCACGCAGTCCACGGACACTTCTAGATATGCTTTACTATCGCACACCAAGAAGGCCGTGTAGACTCACAATTCGGGGAGCAGCCGCACGTGCCTGCCGTAAAAGGGGCTCTGACGGACCTGAGCCCGAAGTGCTCATAGAGAAAGTTCAGACCAGGAACTCTAGACTAGTTCTCTCCCGATGCCTGCAACCAGACCAGTCACTCGACCTCGGTCTCGCTCTCGGCCCCGTGCTGGCCCTGACTAAGGAGAGGCGGACCGGTTCCCTGAACCAGTGCGCAAATAGGCCAGAGGGCATAGTACATGCCTATTACAACGGGCTAATTTTGAATTAAAAAACACAGGCTCCTCGCCATCAGCCCTCCTCCATCAAATACATGGCAGTGTTTCCTGACATACAATGACCGGGGGTGGACCAATTGAGGGGGATCACGTAAAGTAACCAAACGGCATCATTCTTTAAAGGCATGAGAAGCGATGTCTCGAAGGAGGTTTGAATGGAACACGGTATCACCAGATGTCATTTTTAGAAAAGCTAAACTGGCTTGCAGATCAGATAACCTGCATTCGCCGAAACGTGTCATCCTTGCGGACCCAAGCTGAAGCAAAGTTGAACTTCTCTGAAGGTGAGCATGTGTTTCTGCCTCCTTATTTAATTAATTAATTGATTGTGAGACGCTTTTTAGATCTTTCGAGTCGGCTAGCAGCTAAGATAACATCGCTGGTCGGACTACGCGAGGCCTTCACCTGGAGACATAGTCCCTTCAAGTATGTTTGGATAGTTCTGCTCTGCGTCGGACTGGCAGCATCCGCTTATTACGGATTTGAAACCACTTCCGAATACATCTCCCAGCCGAAAGCCACAAATGTAAGTGCAAAAACGGTTCCGCAGTCCTTCGTTGCTTCGAGAGGGGACTAGGACTTGATCAGTCTGCATTGTGCTGCTGTTGTGTCGTCAGGGTTAATGCTGCCATCGCTTTCAGGCACAGCTACTCCGCCCTGATGTTTATTACCCATGGCTAGTCCTACGTACAAGTGTGTGGCTCGATCGGGACTTTATCAATGGGCCAATCCGAACAGAGCCCAATATACGCCGTCGGCTATATAGACTACCTTCTGTCCCTCGATCCCCCCCCCCCCCCCCCCCCCGAGAGCGTCCGGGGCCGTGACGAGTTTGTAAACTTCTATAAAAATCGCAATTTTTTCAGCCTCCTCGACTACTTCAAAGCGATCACTGTCCATGTTGATAATATCGAATCGCGAGAGGCATTCAAAGACATGAATGGCACAAGGTACTGGTGCAGGGGATGCAGCTTACCTCCGGAAACTGTACTCGTTCAACATCGGATGTGTTTCGCATTTTGTATGGAGCCCGTAGATGCGAGCTCATCGATTTTGGTCCGCCTTGCCCGCAGTGGCCATGAAGGTACGAGACCAAAGGCTGGCAGAATAGAACGTGTATCTGATGAACGACTTGAGAGTTTCATATCCTCGATACGTCATACCATCCAATACGGCTGTCACCCTTAAACTTAGTTCAGGAAGGTTCCTGTCCATGGATGACAGGACATCGCCTCGTTGGGGCCACAATCGAATGACTCACCAATATTTTACTCCAAAAGAGACCTATTCAGCGGACTTGTGCATTAATCGATGTTTAGGGAGGAAGACACAGAAGAGTCTCGGACGCCAATTTTTTCTGCATTCAGCTAATGAAATTAAAAGGCCAATCGAGTTTTGCCATCTGTTAGAGAAACTACCTGGTCGGAATGTCTTTTTTGCTAGTCTGGCATTAGAGCGAGAGGAAGTATCCACGGTAGAACACGTACACTGTGCGTGTCCAAGTGCCCATACGAATGCGATAGGACGATCAATGTGCTGGCATTGAGCTCGCAGTAGCAGCTGTCTTATGTCGATCCATTAAATCACAGAATATCACAAATCGAGGTCGAAATCGACATATGACATATTTCAAGGCGGCGTGCTGACCATGACGGAAGTTAGCACTCTGTCATTCTCATCCGTGATCAGTAATGTTGGCGGCACATTGGGGTTACTCGTTGGTGGTACCATCATGACTGTTTTCCAGTTTATCCTCTTTTTCGTCGACTATGCCCTGGACAAGAGGACCAAGCAGCGACTGGCCAATCAGGACACCACGAAATCGCGTTGTGATGACGAAAAATTATAAATCTAGGTTATACGTGTTGTATACGCGGATAAGTAAATCATTATATCGTGCTGACGCCTGTGTGGAAGAATAGTGTGCTTGTGCGGACTAGTGGTGGTAAGATCTTCGCCTGCATATAGAAGGCTGTGTTATTTATGTATTCGTGTACACTTAAGTACTCTGTCATCCAACTGTTTCATCCCCTCCTGTGACAAGGTTCAATGGTTTACTTGAATCATTGGGCAGCCAACAATCTTCTAGAACGAAGTAGAACCAATAAGGAAAATATGAGTTAGTCAGTTCTTCCTCAATACCAGGAATAAACAAAAAATAAAGCCAGCGCCGTACTTACAAGACACAGGTAAACAATCAGCGAGAGCCCCTCGAATCGATGAATTACTCGGCTCCAGTTCTTTGTCAATGTGGACTGATGTCGATGTGGATTCGGTATAGGTCCCCTTGCACAAAGGTTCTCGCCCTGTCTCTCCATCGATTCACGGATAGTTCTAATCTCGCAAAGAATATCAGCGCACACTTTGGCCAGATTAGGTGTACAGGGAGTGTCTTGTGTGCGAGGGGCTTTGCCAGATGTTGACAGCTCATCGCCCTTGGTGGACATGGTATTTTCCCGAATCGATGCCAGGATAGCACGACGGTACGAAGGTGGGGTGCTCGGTCGGTCGACGTGGTTAATTTGATTGCTCTAAAAAGAATATAATGGTTTACTCCTGCAAGCCGTTTGCCTCCCCACTGCGGTGCAGTATTTGTTGCAGCGGGATTCTCAATTTTTATAAGAGCTGTCAGTTGGAGACAGCTCATTAGTGAGGACTATAATTAGCATAAGAGCTATAGGCCTCTCACACAATCCCCTCCGAGCTCCTGGTGTCTCTCAAAAACATGGCTATGTTTTGACAAGATGACGGAGATTCCTTTCTTTTCCGTCCCCTCTTACGATTAGTGGCCTTGTGCTCTAATTTTATTACCTTGAGTGATGGTTGTTTGTTTGTTCCGGCAATAGTGGAAACACAATCGCCTTTTTCTAGCTGATCGTCGTCTTCATCTGGGCAGCTGTTGGCGTCGTCGTTGTCAAGGATTCTCAAGGGTAGAGCGAGTGAGCTAACATTCAATGCCATATCCGCTGCGCCTTCTTCGCTCGCATCGCCTTCTTTACTTGGTTTTCTTCTACTTTTGACTTTCTCCCAAGGCCACCATTTCCACGCTCTTATAGAATTAGGCCAATCGAAGTCGAGCCATCTGAGCCACGGCGGGATAGAATTAGGATGATGAAGTGCGTACTTCTCTAACTCTACGAAAACACCCGTACTCATTGTGCCCACGCTAATTATAACAATTAGCGCCACGTAGAATAGGCCTGCAAGAAAAGCAATCATAATCTGCATCGCGCGTTCATTCGATCAACGTCCTACCAAGCAGTGGCACGTCGCTGAACGAGCCTCTCTTCCCAGGCTCGCTTGTCATTGAGAACTTGGGCATATCGTTGACCACGTTCAAGAGGAGGACACCCATTGACAGCAACGTCATGATTCCCAGCCGAAACTTGGATTCTCTCCTCTCCGATGAATTGGCTGGAACGTGAAAACCAATCACGGACACTACAGTAACCAATGTGACGGGCAGGACTAGGTTGAACACGTAATAGAACGACTGCCGTTGTAAAGCCACGACCAAAGTGACCGTGGAGTAAGTTTCATTGAAAGCGCTATTCGAGTATATGGACCTCGTTTTGTGGAGAGTGCTATTGGTTAGGATCCATTCTTGGTTATCGTAAAAGTCACTTAGTAGCACGTCCGTCGATGCCACAATGTATTCGATGCTCTCCAATCGATAAGACCAAGAACCAAACTGAAACCATGTATGTCGGGCCTGATATTGACTCAAGGGGCGGTAACCTTACCACAAACTCGCATTGTTGGGCATCGAAGGGGAAGTATTTGACATTGATTGTGCACAGAGCCCTGGCCGTAAAAGGAATGAACACTCGCACCATACCATCGTACGTGATCTGTACTGCTGACTGTTGCACTGCCAACGGCGTGCTGCCTTGAACACTGCAATAAAGGGCATTTAGGACAGGTATAATGGATGATCTGGTACAAGCATACCTGTGATATAGATACAAGTCTGGTGTCCATACCTGAAGTTACACATATTCAAGGTCAGACACGACTATTACGCAGGTTGGACTTACGGTTTCTGATGGCAGATAAGTTTGAGTTGCGCCATCGAAGTCGCTCGTGTTCCAGGTTAGGTACCTGTCGTGCCACCACTAAACAAAGAGCCCCCTCATAGCACGTGGATGTGGATTAAACTACCTAATTTATCTTACCAAGTCAAAGTAGGCTGATATTGTGGCCAGATTGCTACGCTGATCCTGAAGCGGGTCGTCAGTCTTTAGGTACCAATTATTTTTAGGAAGCCAATGCGCTTACCACATCCACAATTTGATAAAGGGCGCAGAGCACATTCACTTTTAAGCCATCGTCAGGATGTGTGACAGGCCTCTTTTCTTTTTGCTCCTGTGAATTAGAGGAGGAGTAGCGGGAGAGTTAGTATTAATCGTATAGCCATAGTCGTGGGGGTGGGGAGTGTAAGCAATGCACAGGCTGGGGGCATTGAAAACGCCATGTGTTAAAGCTACCGCCACTTCTAATGTACAAGTCTGCCATTCTTCTGCAAACGCTCATCTTCTGTTCTCTAGAGACTGTTTCAGAGTTCCCCTGCATCCTGTGATTTTCTTGTTCACTACAATCTTTATAACGCAGCTAACCTTGGCCACAAGCATATTTTCTTCAGGACGGGGTGTCGAGATAGTAAATCGTAAATGGGGCACGGAAAGGAGACCAAGGGGATAAAAGCACCTTATCGACTAATGCAACATCAGCCTCCACTTTGATGGAGGCACAACTGAACCATCAAAGTCTTCACTGGTCTTGTCACACCTACACTGTTATAAGTCAGCCAGGTTGCTATTCATGCTATACACTACTGCTGCTGATCGTGAGAAGTAGTGTTGGTAGGAACAGTAGGTGTAAATCCAAGAGAGCGTGCTTCGGCAAATCGCCAGCCTCGATAGGTTGCAACAATGGACTCGCAATACTCTAATAAACACATTGATAACTTGGCAAACAGGTTAGCTGGTTTTTAAGACCATCATAAAGGATACGGC